>LACB01000100.1:0-72920 GCA_030142185.1 Penicillium thymicola
GGTTTCTTCATTAGAGGACATGCTAATACTCTCGAAAGAAGGATTGCCAAACCCACGTCAACCAGGTATATGTAATTTCCCGCTATATGATCGACGATGGAGACACAAAAATCACCAGAGCAAGATGGGATGTACAATTGCATACCCTCGGCTGGCTCAATATGCTGTTGCGCCGGAGAAGAGTGGCTTCCGTGAAATCGCCCCTAGCCGGCTGTACAGGGTAGGTTGACTGCCAAGCATCTCCTCCGCGTTCGTGGTGACATCGCGCCAGTACTTTCCTTGGCGGCCAAGCATCTACTCCGCGCTCGGACCGACCTCGCGCCGGTACTTCTCTTGGCTAGAATTGCCTTGACTAGAATTGTCGTCCTGACATTTCGCCGGTAAGGCAACAAGTCCGCCTGGTGGGGGCCAGACTAGACACCAACACCTCGCTGTCCGTCTGTTGGATGTAAAGATGGACGCTGGGCCAGGCCAAGACTTCGGGTCTCGGCGACAAGCCACTAACCATTGTTGTAATCTCGCGCACCTGCAGGTCCGCTCGGCTCGACGTGCGCTAGCCCTGATGGTGGGATATTTCTGCGTTAGTAGCGGAAAGACTGTTCGCTGTCTTGATGGTGGACGACGCCACCACTCGGTTCCTGCGCCGCTGCAGCACTGTCCCTGCGCTAGTTCCTGGCCAATTCTCTGCATCGCCTCATGACCTTTTTACGCCCAAACAGCCCCATCCGGGATCACCCCGTTGAGGCTTCGCTTCGCTTGCATGCATTGGCATTGTACTGGGGGCACAGAACCGGTGCCCACACTACTGGGAGGCGCAGCGGCGAGCTTGGGGCTAGGAGTATCTAGTGTCTTCCGGCCATATTAGTGTGCTCACAACCGAAATTGAATGTAACCCTCCTCTCCGTTTCCTCAGGAAGTGGAATAACGAGCATTTTGGGTCAACGGAGCAGAGCAGGATGCGCGTATTATGGGAGTATCCACGTCCGATACTCGGTAGACAGCGGAACAGCAGTGACATGCCACGATGTGTTAACTCCGGACTTCCGAGGCCCTAGACGGTGGAGATCCAAGGTATAAAGCCTCCGATCACAGCCGTTCTTGTTCCGTACTTGGACAGTTTCTCTTCTCGTCCTCTCTCTCAGAATGAATCGGTCTTCGTCTCGGCTGGCGGGCTTCCTGGCCCTGTCCCTTGTAGTATACAGCGTCGAGGCACGGCCGCGGTCCTTTGCCAGGGACGCGAGTCCCGAGTTGCCCTCAGACCCGAACACCATCTCGACCTGCAGCTGGTGGTGGGATAATGCCGACGGAGACATTGCATGCAAAGACATGCCATCCGAATGGGGCATCAGCATGGAGGACTTCCTCCTCTGGGTCAGTGCATTCAATTTCTAACTATATCCGAGTTCGCACTGACTTGAAATTCGCAGAACCCTTCCATCACTGCCGACTGCGGCAATTTCGTGACCGGAAAGTCATACTGTGTCGAAGCCCCTGCAGGCGGTACTGGACCTTCTCCAACTACCAGCACCACGACTACCACAGGACCAGCACCAACAGGCGGCAATGGCGTGGAGACGCCGTTGCCCACACGCCCGGGCATGGCCAGCAACTGCGACGCCTTCTACTACGTCGAAAAAGGAGACACATGCCCCTCGATCACCTCCGCCTACGGCATTAGCACCGCCGATTTTATCAAATGGAACCATTCTGTCTCGGCCGACTGTACCGGACTCTGGGCCAGCTACTACATGTGCGTCGGTGTGATCGGCCAGAGCCCAGGGACGACAACGACCAAAACCACCACTTCAGCCCCAGACCCGACAACTCTCCCGAACGGCATCGAGACACCGCTGCCCATCCAACCGGGCATGGTCGACAACTGCGATGCCTTCCACCTGGTCGGAGCAGGAGATATATGCGATATTATCGCGGCGCGGTATAAGATCTCCACAACCCAGTTCGTCACCTGGAACCCCAGCGTCGGCAGCAGCTGCAGTGGCATGTGGGCCAACACATACGTCTGTGTCAGCATCATCGGCCATACCCCTACCACGACAACAACCACGACGGCGTCCGTTCCAACCACGACGGCCTCCGGTCCATCCCCGACGCAGTCCGGCATCGACAAGACATGTGTAAGCTTCTACAAGGCCCAGGCGGGCGATACCTGCACAACCATCGCGCAGCAGAAGTACCGCTACATCTACTCCCTGCCACTGTTCCAGCGGTGGAACCCCGCGGTAGGATCAGACTGTAGCGGCCTCTTCGCTGGGTATTATTACTGTGTTGCCACCGAGCAGCACCAGCCCATGCCGGGGATTATCAATACCTGTAGAGGGTACCACCAGGTGAAGGACGGGGATAGCTGCTGGGCGATTCAGCAGAAGTACGGGATTACGGCGGCGCAGTTCAATAACTGGAATCCGTTGGTGGGAAGCTCATGTGCCAGCTTGTGGGTTAAGTATTTTGTATGCGTTGGGGTCTAAATTGATAGCCAGCTGGATATAGAGAAGGTGGAACGAAAAGACCTCGGGAGGGGGATAAACTTATGTAATCCCATGGCGATATATCTACCTTTATGTCTTTCAGATAAGTCGGTGGTATAGAATCACGTTATGATAGTATATACACGGATGGATGATTGAATGGATGGATGATTTCATTCACCCTGACTCCTCGCGCGTTGATTTAACCACTAGACCAAAATACGAATCCGTACCCAGCATAGTGAATTGTGGTTTAGAATCTAACTTCTACGAGAGGACAGCGTAAATGAAACACACACACACACACATATACTGTACAGGAATTGTGTCTCTCTATTAACACAGTAGGGACCCAGGTACCTTATAAGAACTTTCAGAAAGTTTCAATGCAGCGTATGGTAAGCATGTACCCCAGTTCGCTCCAAGGAGAGCCGCTCTCGCTCCTAGAGTACTTAGCGTGTTGGGCACATCTTTAATCAATAAGTGTCTATATTTATGGGCGCTAAAGTTGCTCGGTGTCAAAAAGCTGTGGCTTCAGGACACGACGTGAACAGAAGATTTGGGTGATTTGGTGAGATAAGAAGATTTTTATGAAGATCTCTATTTGATTGGAATAATGTAATGCGTGACATAACTCGGGTCACCAGCTTCCAGTCCTTTGGCAGCACAAGCATACCCGGAGATATGGAAAGTCGAGGTATTTTGCGGATGCGTCAGAGAGTCGTCTTGTTCAAACGCGAGCTACATTGCCATCTTGAGTTCGGAGAGAGGCGGTTTTTGTCGAATTATAACCAGTAAAGCAGAAAGCAAAGAGGCCGACGTGCCGAAGAAACCCGCATGATGCGCCATCACCAAAGCAACGCTGTGGCAGGAAGAGCATGCAAACAAATTACCAGCAGCGAAATGATCCATTACATTGCAAGATACGTACTATTTATTCCCTTTCTTTCCGTCTCATTCTGCCAGCCACGGTCTAGACCCATGTTTCCTAATACAGATTAGTGGTTCCCATGCGACCGAAAATAGCGGCAGCCCGACATCTCTCCCTTCCCCAATATCTCCTGGTTGGAGCTTACACCCACTGCACAATCAACCATGGAGGAAACCTTTCGGTCTTTAACAGCGGAGAAAATCCAGGAGCTTCTAGTAATCTGCGGAATCAGTAACTACAGCGATGAGCCTATCAGGCAACACATACTTGGCATTTCTGACTTCAGTGAGCCCCCAGACTGCTGTTCGAGCAACTTTCCACTGACACGCATAGTCCGCCAAACAAGACAGCAGGTAGGAATAACAGATCCACCACCTCTTCCTACTCCCGCAGCTAGTCCGGATCCTGAAGCAAAGCGCGGCTCTTATCGGTTCCTCCCTACACCTGAAAAACGAAGTAGAGCGGACTACACGGGGCTAGACGCACCGTCTCATAAAAAGAAAAGGAAGAACAAAGTCAAGGCGAAAGACAAGACTATTCTCAAAGCAATGGCGCAAGGGATGAATGATGCCGCACTACCTTTAGGAGGCATGCTAACTGATTCTCCGTCAACCGATAAAGCAAACATAGCGATGAACTTATCCCCGGCTAGGGCACCCTTAACCAACTTACACAACCATCAAGGCGGAAAAGCGCCGCAAAGCATCGTCGAGAACATACTTGTCAACTGTATCAAACTTAACGATCCACTTAGAAGATACGGACACCGTTTAAAGCAGGCAATTATGACAACGAAGGTTGAGGCGATTTAGAGTTTTATAGATGATATTATCAAGTTGCAATACCCCGATACAGTCTAGCTAATCAAGTAGGAGAATATATTCTTAGCAAGTAATAGTATCCAATCTCGATTTAACGAGACCGTATATTAGGAAATCATCAAAAAAGGCGCCGAACTCCTTGATCTAAAGGATTTACTAATATCTAAAGGCCCTCTTAATGAATTCACGATGGCCGAGAAGGTCGCTACCGAGCGCTTTATAAGGGAAGCGGGTTATAGACTTAGCCTTACTAATCAACGGCAGTGCCGTTTTTTTTAGAAACGACTGTTCGAGATATAGAACGCGGGTATTAATAAAATTCTCTTATATCGTATAAAGGAATTTGACCGCTTCTACAAAAGCTACTTATTAGAATCTAGGGCTTCTTTAGTAGAGATAGTCCGGAACTAGGAAGAAAGATATGCCTTCTATATTAAATAGTTAGAAGAGCGTGTGGCTAAGGAGAGTAAGGGCGATTTTATAGGAAGACTATGGCTAAGCCAGCCGCTTATAGCGGATAGACTTAGTGTTCCTGAAAATGCGTAGAACAGCGCTATCAACCTATGGTCCTCTAGCGTAGAGGAAACAGTCTTCCAATTAAGCGGATTACACGAGCTATCAGCTATTGCGCTTAGTGGGTTCTTTAACTTACAGCCAAAGGCAGAAACAATGCAGAATAAGTCTATTTTCGTTACTCTTCAACCCAAAGGTGATGCCTTTCTCGCGGTTTGCCCTCTCATTTCAGTCTAAGAAGGAGATACCCTTAGGATATTTGCTAGAGTGATTCGGTACTCTTCGGAATGCGGCGTTGTCTACAGTATACCTGGTCCCGAAGAAAACCTTTGGCTGGACTACTCCACGGTGACTAGGGCACTAAACCTCATAAAGGTATCAGCTCCTAGAGGTGACTTCAATGTTCGTCTTCAGTGGGAGCTCATCGATGGGCGGAGTGAAGGGCATCTCATATAGAAGGTCTCGGTTGTTGCTCTTCGGGCAATTCTACCATTTGAAGAAATTGTTCGCGCTGCTCCTCAAAAAGCACAATATCTCCTACACCAGTCGCCAACTTGCGCAAAGCGCGGTTATACGAAAAGCCGAAGTTCCTGATTCTTGTTTTTTATTTATATCCAGTGTCTAGTTTATCTACTTGATTCTTCGGAGTTGCTACTGTTGTCGTTTGTGATTGTGTACCACCCTCACCGGCAGTCGCGGTTGGATCCTCTTGTCCTATGCCCATAGCGATAGAGTGCACTGACTGAAACTGTCCCTAGTGCCCCGTTTCCCTCGACGCCGTCTTCGCCCATTCGTCCTCTCCAGTGTCTGGTCCTAGCCTTTTTAGATCAGCTCTAGGGCCATTTCAATACCACTGAGCTCGGCTGCATACACGGTGGATATGTTGTTGTGGTCTATCCGCCACCCTTTTCAACACTCAGTATGTCTGTCACGGCTGCAACTACAATGCGCCCGGTGTCCTCGCTATTTCACGGTCTTCGATGAACACTTTTAATGACGCAGACCATAGTGCCTAGATGAACGCTTATTCGCTTCAACACTCACCTAGTGGCACTGTAGGTATCAACCCTTATCCCATACCTGCGCCTCCATCCATTGGTATCCATGCTCCACTTTCCCGGTCGGGTGTGCTTCGAGCGATGATCAGGAGGACTACATATTGCAGAAATCCAGATAGAGATTGCAGACAGCCTTATTGTATTATACCCCAAGAGTTCTCAGGAGCTACCAAATATGAAACATTTCCCAGATCGCTTTCCCTCATAGACTGCCTACCTAATACTTACCTAGGTAGCGTCAAATGCCAAGATTGTACTGCATGACACAAGGACCGTGCACATACGTACCCGTGGACACCATACCAAACATAGTTTAGCGTGTAACCTTAGTGATCTATAAATCTTACCCCGGGGCCGTATCTCAATGACATGTATCTTCAGTCGACGCGTTTCCATGAGACGTACCTAGCGGAACAGGATGGGAGATGGAATATAACCGGGTCGATGTGTGAGACTGGTGATAATATTATCTAGTGGTGTAAGCCTATAGAGTGTATACACTGTCGCACCTTCTCTTTACGTCTCTAGGGACTACATTAATCATAAGAAGTGGGCTAGACTCATAGAGCAAGTAGTTGTAGAGGGGAAGTTGAGAAATGGGGGGTGACCTGAAGGACGCCCCAGGCAAGAGCTACTCCAGACCCTTGGAGTATAAATACCCCCACCTCCCCCCCTCTCGTCTTTTTTTTACTTCCTCCTTCATCTCTCCACATCCTCATACCACCAAAAAACATTTCATCAAATATTTCATCCATCCCATACCTTCCATCAGGTCTTTCATTATCAGCTGGTGTCTTCCATCATCAGCTTAAGCCTTATCACTTCTTCCATTCTTCCACATCCATATCCGATGAGATGAAGCCTGCTGTCACCATGCCCTTGAGACATTGGCCTTCGTCACGTCCACATGCATCACATGTCAGGTTAGTTATGCCATCCACTTCCGACTTTGTTCCTTCCTTACATTAATCCTTCAGGCAACTCATTTACATAACAACATAACATGTCTGGCCTACCATGCCTATCGTCTATCACATTACCGCGAGGTTTGTTTGGTCTGCCTATCTCTTTTTTTCTTTTTTTTTTCCTTTCCATCTACTTACATCCATCCTTTAGGCAACTCAACCACACAACAACATCTCCCTTCAATGTGTCTGGCACCTGTCATGTTCATCGTCTATAATATGACTTACATGTTTTGCTTATCTACTTTTTCTCGTTTATTCTTTCTACATACTTACATTGGTTGTTCAGACAACTCGATCACATGCTCTTTCCATCTTGCATCTCCCACTTTATGAGATCATTTCTTGTTGTCTGTGTCGTCTCTCAATTCCTATGGTACGTCTGCTTTCATCTTTGTCCCATCATATCAACATGACATGGGGCTGACAATACCAGACATATTTACTGAGTCACATCCAGTCTTGCCATGACTTGTTTCTGAAACAAATGCGCAAGCAAAAAAGAAACGCAAACACAAACAAACAGAAAAGACAAAAAGAAACAAAAAACAAAACAAAACAAAGCCTTCCAACGACTTCAATCAACAATCATCCACTACAATCATCTATTCCACCATCCAAGTCCACCATCCAAGTCCACCATCCAAGTCAACCATCCAGTCAATTCGATCCCCATACCAGGTGAGAACTTTAGCGTTATCAACCGCAACAGTTCTTTTGGCTCGCATCAACGAGTGGAAGACCCCACCAGTCCAGTGGCTGACGCAGGGAAACTGTTTCTCCTCTGCTTTTTAGGAATCTAAGAAGTCAACCTCCATCCAGTCGACCATCCAGCTCAATTAGGAGAAGGTCAATCAACCTACTTCAAATCATCCACTCCCAGTCTGACCGTGGCGGGCTTCGGCTTCAGGACAATCGGCAGGCTGGTCGATCAATCCACTTCACCCATCCACTTGAATCAACAATCTCGATCATCCACTCCCAGTCTGACCGTGGCGGGCTTTTCGGCTTCAGGGCAATCGGAAGACTGGTCGAGCAATCTACTTCACCTAGCCACTTCTGTCGACTATCTATTTCAATCAACAGACTCCAACAAATCACCTCGATCAACCACCTCCAGTCTGACCGTGGCGGGCCTAACATTCCACTTCACCCAACTATTTCAATCACCCCAGTTGAATCAGCAGCCTCGATCAACCACGTCCAGTCTGACCGTGGGGGGCTTCGGCTTTAGGACAATCGGCAGACTGGTGAAGCAATCCACTCTATCCAACCAACTACAATCAACCCAGTTCAATCAACCCACCTCGACCAACCACCTCGACCAACCACCTCGACCAACCGCTTCCAGCCTGACCGTGGCGGGCCTTTTGGCTTCAGGACAATCGGCAGGCTGGCCAATCAATCCACTTCATCCATCCACTTCATCCATCCACTCTAACCAACCAATTCAATCAACTATCCACATTTGACCACCTACAATGCTTCGACCTTCAAGAATGCGAATGAAAAGAAACCGTCTTGAATGATAACAGCTCCGCAGGAGGGTCTCTGAAGGAAGCTGCTCGTCAGGAAGAGGTTACCCAATATCCATATTCAGCCACCCACGATGCTTCTTTTTTCAAGAGGAGGAATGGAAAGAGGCGGTCTTGAACAAGATCTCTCTACGGGAGAGTCTCTATCATATACCATGGTACTGTTACCCTTGCTCAATATAACACATTTTGTGCACAGCCTACATATTGTGTAGCATACATAGACTTTTCTGTAGGCATAAGCTAGAGGTGAGAAGTAATCCTCCCTCTCTCATATCGATAAGCGGTGTGGTGGGGTGTATTCAAGGACTGGCTGAAAGGGCTGTATCTTTATATGCTTCAATCGTTTTCTAGATCACTTATAGACTACCGTGGCCAAATCCAGTGTTGCTATTTTCCTAGGTTTCAGCCGCACGATCAACCTCTTCCGGGCTCAGGATAGACTTTCAAGTTCCACTTTGTTTAAAAGACGTACTTGTTGGAAATTCTTTTTATTTCTTTATTTCTTTATTTTTCTTTTATCATTTCTTGAGACTCACACCTACCATGACACGACTTACTTCATTGCTAAAAAAGTTGTCACTAACAAAGCCGAGCTGGCCTAATGGTAGGGCGCCCAGGTTATACGCCATTCTCAACCCTCCCGATCCTGGGCTCAGTACTTTTTTTTTGCCAGTTTTATTTTTTTATTATTTTTTGTTGAATCCCTTTTTGTCCTACGGAGATTCGGTATCAAGAAGAACCCAGTGCCCTGATACTGCCGCCCTGATACTGCCAAGCGTAAAACCACAGAATTTAGAAACCGTACTCTCAAATTTATGGTGCTGCGGTGTCTCGCGAGAATTCACGATCAATATGGAGTGTAAGAGTCTTGTTGACGTCACACCTCATTCCATAAAATACCTCGGAAGTGTTACTCTCTTCAGTGTTCTGATTTCCAAAGAATCTTTCAGGATGAGTTAGAATATATATATACGGTTTACTCCTGTCGATTCTCACCGAGTCTTTTCTATTCTACCATAATGGGGGTATACGAAAAAGGAGCATAAATAGATCCTCCTTTCCATGTATGAAGAAGATAGACAAATCATTCATTTACTTTCTGCAGTATACAGTTTGGAATTTTCATATACATAGTACTTTTCATAGTATTATTTTTGTCTCAACATACATGCTATACAGAACCTGACCTCTGTATTCAACATATCTAAACAGTTATTTAGAGATGTCCTCGGAGACATATCCGATAACAAGATTAACTCCGACAGGGTATACGTGCACTAATTTTCTGATATACTACTTATTAGATGGTCTCATTAAAATAATCTAGGGGTTTTGGGAAAGCAAAGAAAATATTAGACCAGCTAGTTGAGGCGCATGATGAATCGAGCGAAAAGAACAAAGAGCCTCGAGTCCACACCGGCTTCCTTCATAACATTAAAAATCAAGTGGGGCCATTGAGAATCGGAAGGAATCCAGAATGAATCACTCCAGAGCTAGAGTAATTTCGCTTTTCCCTAAATACCTAGTGATACCTAGGTAGCTATAGAATGCCACATGTGATCTGATGATATAAATGCTGATTATGCTGATTTTGGTGACCCGTAGGGCTGGCATGTCCGAAACAGCGGAAAAGAGCAATGCCGAGTTATCGTGATTTACTTACCTACCTCGGTAGGTAGCCCTGGAGGTAATCTGTCATTCGCCAGGCCCACCTCAGCGTTCTTCGCACGAACCCACCATTGAATAAACAAGCTCCGGAACTTTAGTACGTATGTGCTGTTGAGCACGGAGTATTGTGGACGGTGCTGGATTACGAGATCCGCCAAATGCTAATACTGTACGGAATACGGAGTAGGCTGTAGTCTGTATTGTATAAATCCTACATAAGTATAGCAGTATGTGCATACGGAGTGGATTATTGATTTTTTCCTATTTAAAACGGAAGCGGAGGTGGCAGATCCTGGTATGTAGATCAACAAAGAACCAAACCCCCCAACGACACAAATGGAATAAGAGCACAGAATGTTAACAATAGGAGCAAAATTAGCTGGAAATACCCTATAGAGCTAATTATCTAAAGCGAGCATATTACATTCCCTCGTCAATTAATTTGATATTTTTCGGAATGCCGCAATTGTACTGGGCAAATCCAGGCTATAAGAGTGGTCTCGACTCTTCCGTATTTGTAACGTCGGCCTAGTTATTACTACGTACTTGATGTGGGAGTTCAGCGGCAACGAGGCTGTACCTAGCGTAGTGTGTTTCCGAACGCCATCCTACCGCAACTATTGCCACAATGCATTCCTAAGCGATGAATAACTGCTACTGGCTCAGGTCGATCAGATCGGGACAATCTCTCAGCTAAAAAAAGGGGGAAGCATGTTATGCACTTGGAGCTTCCCTCCCCTGCGGAATAGCAATGGACTTGTGTAACAGCTGAAGAGTGGGGGCACATGCATATGAAATATTAGAACGTGCATATCGCTAGTATATGCACGATGCAATGAAAATCACCTCTTCAATCATAATGAATGTTTTGTGTAAACAGAGGAAACATGTAAATGGGAGAATTCCTGGTCGAATCAACCCCGAACCACTCAACCTTTTCGAATAACTTCAATCATCTCCACATATCTTGTTTCTCATCATCAGTTACTATTTCATCAATATGAAGACCTCCCTTGTTCTTAGTGTCTTGGCAGCCCTTTGCCAGTCCGCCTTCAGTCTTGAGGAGGGGAGTTATACAATCTAATCTAGTCTTAGGTCAATCATCTCCCAAGAACTATATCCTTTATTCTTGTCTGCGCGGAAATACCACGGTTTCCCCCACACATTGCCACGCAGAACCATGGTCTTTTCACCGGGACACCATATTACACCATATCGGATCTTGGATGATGATCGCTTCAGATTTAGCCTAGATCTACTTAGTCTAACCTTCTTTGTTCGCCCCGCCTTGCCATCGCCCCCTCGACTTCTCGCTGAGTATTGCCCGCCCGAATTTCTTTTTTTCCTCGTCTTCCTCCGTGCTCTATAGGGGAGACATTTTTGTTATTGATCCAGATAACCGAGCTCCGCCACTCTCGTTGTCCCTAACGAGACTCGTTAAGTCTGCAATCCCTTGAGCGCAATCTGCGCTGCTTTCGCTCGACTGGTCCCGTTTTACCTTAATCCCTCCATTACGACGAGATAAGGCTATTTTGCCCTTGGTACGCTGCGCCGACCTACGGATTCGTCGCCTCGCATACAATCGGTCGGTCAATTGTAAAACTACTGCGACTTTAGATGTATTTACCCTACACTCTCTCTAGATAATCGTCTTTACGCCGCGGGGCTCTAAACCTGCCCTAGGAATGTAAAGGTCGAGCGAGGGCCTTATCGAGCTCGGCTAATAGCGCTCGTGTCATTTTCAAACCGAGGAAAACTAGGATATGGCTGCTTCGCCTATTTGACTGGCTAGACTGTCTTGGCCGCCTTTCCGTCAGTCGGTAATTGCTAAGGCCGCAAGAGTTCATAAGACAAATACCGTGGCATTTATTCTTTCCTAATGACCGTTAAGATCTCACAGCGGCTATGTTGAGACCCTAGGTCCGAAAAGCTGTAAGGCGTTGACGTTATAACCGCGTGTAAATATCTATTTTCCTCGACCTATACTAGTTTTTCGCGCGGTCGCCCGTATTCCGGAGATCTACGCAACCCGGACCCCTTTCGCCAAAGGCGCCTTGTGATCGAAATCCTCGTTGGCTTTAAGATTGATTGGTATAGAGGATGAGATGGACTAGTAAAAAAATCTTTTATTTTTGTAGCACCGGCGTCGTGCAGACCGGATATCATGAAGAGGGCGTTTGTATCCGTGATGCCCCGTCCTTCGCGTTTCGTCTCCTGTCCTGGACTATGGAACGACTGGCAAGCAGAGCTCCATCAAACCGGTGGTGATGACACTGGGTGCGGACGTGGCATAGACTATTCTCGTTGCACACGCACGAGCAACGCAACGTGTACACTGAGTGATACCATGCCTCCTATGCTAAAATAGTAGTCACAGATCTATCTCGATATCTGCCGAGACCAAGGAAACTGCACGACGGCTCAAGAGTGCGCAGTGGATGCAACTATCAGAATCGAATTCCTGTTTATTTATTCAAAAGAAGCCTCCACTCCACATGGGTCCAACCCAATCAATATATAATCAAAATCCTTAATTGTAGCTTTGGCAACGTGGGAGAAGAAACTAGTCCATCTCAAAATTCGAGCATTTTGCTACCATTTCCACGGCATGACGCTTTCCATGCAAGGGGCATCCGTCGTGCTGTCTCAGACGTGGTACTCTTAGATCTCTTTAGTTTTCATCATAGTGAATTCCTATAGGCCGATCACGAATGTGCTCAGACCTATAATTGCCCACTCTAGTCTCGGTCCTTATTGGTTTGAACCGAATATGCATCCTGGCCCCTTTCGTCTGCTATGGGCCAGTACACTAAGCGCTCGGGAGAAGGAAAGCGCCTAGATATTACCATTGATTGGAGAACCAAGTGGAGATACGCATGAATCCAGAGGCTTGTAATTTTCCCCGTAAGTTGCCAGCTGATTGCAACTTTTTCTGCTGGACTAAGTAGCGCCCCATGCAGGTGACGAGTCAAAAATTCGAGGCTGGAAAATTCGCGGTCAACTTAAGACCAAGTGGAACGTAATGAACAATTTGGTTTCAACAATCAATTATAGAACCGATAATGGTGTCCGTCGTACAGAGTGGCAATTTATTGCTGTAAGCAACAATAGGTGTGCTGGTTTTACAATCACCCCCCCCCAACCCGCCCAAAACCCATGATTAAGCCGGAATAAACTGGGAGTGGGCTTAGCCGAACAAGTTGAGACAACGTAGCGCCATGCGACACCAGATCATGGTGATCTGACAAATCAGGCACGCGAGGTGACGGACAACGTGGCGCCTAGGTATCACATTTCGCAAACGAGGCCCAAAGGCACGAGGGGAGGCTCGGGCTAATGCACCTCATCACAATGCCAACAGCCATTGCTGCAGCCACCTTGCTGCAGCCACCCAGCCGAGGGTAACAGATATTATGTGTTATAACTGTTCTTTTGTTCCGACAACTCCAAGGGCCTCGACAATATCTGAGGTGGTATATTCTTTTGGGGGCTTTATCTATCCTCCTGACTGGGGTTTCATAGATAGTATCTATATATGTCCCTGTGAGTTCATATTCCTAGTGTATTCTTTCTACCCGGTGACTGACTACAATTTTCAAGCGATGCATGTCCAAGATCTGGAGCGCAATCTGGGGAAAGTTGTCAACAAAAAAGGACGCACAATCATGTTCCAATAATCAGGCTTGATATAGGTATAACGATAGATTGGCGAAATACTTGGAATGAAGTACCATAAGGCTTGAAAGATCGGGAAACACTATGTATTTCATCAACCTTTGCATCAGATCACAGCTCCGTTTGAAATCAGCCCCAGAGTTAGCACCGTTGGAGTTATGGAGAATTCATGTTTGGATGAAACCACTGGTTGTTAAGGAATCATTACCGGCCTCGCTGCGGTAAAATCATACCGATGGTCCGTGTATTGGACTTGTAGTGGCATGTAGGCCTGCTGCGGGTGATACTGGGACTTCTGGAAAGATTGGGGGTGCTGGATATAGATTAGGCGCTGGAGTTGTTAGCCCTGCCGCCTTAAATATGGCCGTTGAAGAAATCGGGGCTGATGAGCTATGGATCCTGATTGCTGAGCTCGATGGGCATTCAGAGCTATGGAATGCAGCCACACTATATGTCTTTCGGCTTTCCTTCTCATTGATCTCGCAGTCTGCAATATTCTCTATCGTTGGGATCCAAATGTTTCTGGGTTATGTCGAGACCCCAAAACGGCCTTCGGATCTACAAAATTGCGAGGCGACGGCCGCGGCACCATATAATAGCACCAAAATTGCCCGAGTGTTGCGGGACTTGTCAAGGCCGAAGGATAGTTGAGGATCGTATACTTAATCCCTATGCGAATTAGGCGGCAATCTAGACTAATCGACTATATCTTTTTTTTAATAAGCGAGCATATGTGCTATAACACGGAATCCGTGAAACTTTTCTTTCTACACTTAGTCAAGCCTTTTCTAAGGAAGCGAATGTACCTCTAGTTATTCGTGGCTAGGAAGCGGCTATCCGCGGGCGATAGGTCAATTACATCCTTACGGGAAGGATCGGATCGTAGGAGTTGTTGTTTATTCTATAAATAAACATCCATGGATTACTTCATCAAATTCAGTAGCCAGGATATCATCTTATTACCGGATCAAAGTTCGATAAAACTCAAGAGAAGGCAGAAGCTATCGATCACTTAATTCGGAGAAAATATTCAAGTTTGGTCACCTTTACCCGTATTGTCTCAATTAGATAGAAAAGGCCGAGCTAAACAGCCCAAAACCAAGCCCTTCTACCACTGAAGTAAGCAATAACCCCCCGACAACTAGTTACCCTCCTTTGAACCCCAATTATATCATCTCCCTAACTTCTTGGTCCAATCGTATGCTGACGCTGGCGATGAGCCATTTTCTTTCTAAAAATGATGCGGATCACGGAGTTCCATAACCGCCGGTTTTACTGGATGATCTACGGAGTACCAGCTCAGCAATTCCATAACACGACCCCCTGCATATCGGGAGCGGTAAGGACGCTAATTGGTCAATGCAGGGATATCCGATACAGTAGTCTCAGTTGGTCTGCGCGTTATAATGGAATATGCGCTGGTGGCTGTCTATCTCACACCTTACACTCCAATGAATACCCGCCGAGAATTAGAAGAGCGAACTTGAACAAGGGGAAAAACAGTTGCCTGGAGACTGGCCTGCGGGACAACGAGCCGCGTAATGCGCTCGCATATAAGATGGAATGGTATTTATTCCCTTCGCATTTGACCAGCTAAGGCGAAAGAGACAAACCGATATCCAAGATGGCACCATCAAGGCAAAACCACCACTTCATTCCTCGATTTATCTTGAAGAAGTTTGCACCGGAAGATCAACCCCCAGCAGGGCCGGCAAATAGGAGCCAAAAGAACAAAAGGAAAAAACGCCCTGACTTCCTGGCGAACAAAATTGATTTGGAAAAGTCCATTCTGACCCAGCGACCAGTTTCGACCGAGTTTGCCCTCGTGGACATGTATCGAGACCCCGGTTTCGAAGAGAATCCCTACCACCTCGAGAAAAAGTTCGAAGTGCTCGAAAGTCAAGTGAGCGAGATTATTCATCGCGCACACAACCGGCTTTCTCAAAGCTTGATGCTCGAACTCAATCGGATTGAGCTTGATAGGCTACGAAAATTCTTGTTTCTAATGAAGTATCGAAATTCGGGCATGTTCGACCGTTATAACCATGACCACATTGATGAGTACCAGGCGGATGACCGGGAAAGGATGTTGAGTTATATGGAATCCAGTGGATTTCAAAGACCGCGTGACGTGTGGTTTGATAACTTACGTCGGTTCTTGGATGTCAAGATGGACCCCGAGAGGAGCTGGATGAAGACTCTTAAAACTCAAATGTATCCGGACGACGCTATGATGATGGAACTACATCTTATATGGAGTTTTATCGCTTTCTGCGAGCCAGATACCTCGGAGGATGAATTTGTGCTGACTCAAAATGCGTATTGCATCTTTGAAGGTCCGTCGACAGAGAAAAAGAATCCGATTACCCGAAAGGTGGAGAGCAACTACACCGAGTACCATAATTTTGCCCCATTGTCCCCCAAGCTTATCATTGTCTTACGGAGTCATCTTCTTCCTTCACAAGGCCAGGACAGTGATGGTCTTCGGGAATTACGGGAACAATTTGCTATGCTTATTCAATCTCAACATCTCCGTCCAGACAAAGCAGGATCGATTTTGCAAGATCTTCCTATTCGACCATGCCACACTATATATGCTGCGCCAGATATAACCTCAGCGAGCTCCTTGCGAGCCTCTTTTCGTGAGAACGATAGGTTCCAATTTCAATGCTTCAAACTTCCATCACATCATACGACACTTATCAACAATCTTTTCTTAGAAGAAGCGCACGCCACCTCATCAATTGTCTACCATTCTCGAGCATCGTTGAAAGCAAACTTAGAGAATTATATGAAAGCGGATATAGATGGCATGAAAGCTATCATAGATCCCCTAGGGAAACGTCACGAATACCTAACCACACTGGAGAAAATCTGCCGTGATCTTGGGAGCTCTGTCAGTTGCAGAAAAACTTTTATTGAACCTGGTTTCCCGCCTGACAAAGGTCATATGCACATGGCATCCTTCGTTGCACTTGAAGTTGGAATCGGGCTTTTGAAGATTTCGGGGACAGAAAGACTACTGCCTCGAGCTTATTTGCTTTTAAAGCCAGGTATGATAGCCACCATGGGAATTCTATCTGTCCTAAATTGACATTATGATGAAAAGGGGCAAATGAAAGGGCTTTCTGGAACGACGTCGACCAAGCCGGTCTTTTGATGCTTTTGAGGACTAAAGTCGACCGAGCTCTCAAAACTGCTCGCCTTACGGATAAAGAAAAATCCGTTGTTCGCAAAACCCGGCAGGACTTCTTCATGACATTTCCTCCCGAGAGATTATGGATATATTTCAAGATTTCACGGAATATGGTCAATTTCGACTCTCGAGACTTCACCAAAAGAATTCGAGGTCTTGAGCTTGGAGGAGTAGAGGATGAATTTGCCAACTGTGAGTCGTGATATTTTGGACCAACCTTCATATCCAAGTATTGTACAAGACTTAGGCTAATCTTGATTTAGATATTGCGTCCTTCCCCGAGAAACGAATTCTGCTCATACAAACCATGTTTCACCAGGCTGCGATGTAGATTAAAGCGACCACGGCCATAGCTTTATTATCTCTCAATTCATTTTGTTCTTATTGAGATCCTGCACTGCTAAGGACAAAGTGTACAAAATGCACCTACTTAGGGTTAGGTTCAATAATACGTCTAATACGAACGGGGTTTGATTTTACGCATGAACTCGGCGCAAGGTTGTGGGATCGGGTGATTACGCAGAGTTATAGGTGCCATGCAACAAAATCCCTTTTTAGGCATTATTGATGGATGCCTATATGTCTGATTCTTTCCTAGGGGCTTGAGTTAAGTCTGGTAGAAAAGTGAGGATACTTGAGTTACGATTACAAGAATAATGATGGTTCGTTAGTCTTTGGAATCGTTTTAATGCCAAACAAATTGGCGAATAACGATTCTCGCCACCTAAAGTGCATATTCAATCCACACAGCATTCCATTGTATATAGAAATGACAGCGAATACCACCCTATACCAAATAGGTACAAACATCCTTCTTCGGTACTTGAGGCCTGACAGAAACCTCTATTATTAGGCTGACTAAATGTGATCCAGTTCCACCGTGGTCTCGTGTACATCATTTGACGATTGGTGGGTGACCCAAACTATCAAACGACCAGAAAAATTGACATGAGTTACCGCGGGGAATGAAGAGCCTCGACTCGGGAGTTTAAAGAGTGGAGTAGCACATAGTCAACATAATCAGTCGAAGAAGAGATTGTTTGTTGGCGAAAATGATAGATTTGTGCCAGAAACTCATTTTATATTATCTCTATATGTGTTCGAACACCGCTGCAAGGCCTCTCCCGCTCCATTGATGTTGCAATGACTAGATTCAGGACTAGCAATTATGAAATCGTAGCTTGATTGGTTTTACTCGCTGATCACCGAACGTTTAATTCGGATTTTCCACACATACCAGCTAGCAGACGGCATATAGAAGTTGATAGCCGCTGCCTGACAACAGCTGCATATTTGAGAAAAGAACCTTATCTACGCAGGTGTATGGCGGCCAGGGGTCGGATGAGGTTTGTAATGGTATTGGTGCCTGAATATGCCTAATTTCCTACCGCCTTTTTACACCGCTCTATACAGTGTATTGTAAATGAAGCTCCCCGGCAATATTGAAGCTATTCCCACCACACAAATCTCGGAAATCGTCCTATCGCCCATCGCCTATTCCTAGCCGATGAAGCCCCCTCCGACCGGGCATATCGCCTTGTGACAGCGAGTCAGGAGAAGAGAGAGATCAGCAATGCAATGTATTCTGGCTAACTGCTGATGATCACCGTTGATGATGATGATTGATGATGGATAATGAGAAAGGGGAAAAGAAGAAGAGGAGAGAGAAGACTATCTGGTATTTGACATGTGACAGACAGTCCTGACAAACAAAGTCATGTGCTATGATCCCAACACCTTGTCTGACGATAGTGAAGTTATAGTCGAGGGGAGCTTCGAACCGCGGCTAGAGCAAGCGTGTAAGATTGGGTAGTGGGAAGGCTTCAAATGTTCAAATGCCAGAAATTCGGGAATCATGGGATTTGTATGGGTGTGAATAACCTCACATTTGATGCCCATCTTTTAAGGTGTTGATCTTATCGACCTGAGGAATTGAAGAATTGAAGTATTTTGCCCCCATTAACCCACAGTGGGCTCGAGGTATAAGCCCATAGCCCATCGATGGGCCTAAGGACCGGGCCCAAAACCCAACCCATTTGCGGGTTGGGTTGGGCAGGGCTTTGGGCTTTATGGGCTCTGCGGAGGTCTAAGAACATACGAGCGGGGTATGTAATGCGTCGAATCGTCAAGTAGGATAGATCGAGAGGAATTGCAGTTGAACTGTGTAGCACAAGGTTTTCGGAAGTATCCCGTGATAGTTACCTAGGTACTGGCTGCCGTTCATTCCTACACGTCAAAATCCTAAAAGTCTGTAAGCGCAAGTGGGTGTCTACAGCAGTGGGTAGACACGCCCATCAATGAATGTAGTTAACTAAGATATGGGAGTTAGAGCCACAGGAAGCCTAAAAGAGAACCATATTTATTTCCTCGACAGCAGTCGCCCATTATTCGTCATGAAATGACCAGATGAATTTAAAGGCTGCGGAGGAATAGGTAAAACAGTGTGGGGGGTTGGACCGAGCCAGATCGCCAGATCTCCCCCGATTTAGATACCGCCCTAGAACATTCCAAGGTGTTATATAGTAATTTGCATTGACTTTGTCTACGGGGTTGGTTCTTGTTGAGGCTGCTACTGAGTTGTAGGGCCAGAAAGTGGGGAGGGAGAGAGTTGATTGCTATTGAGGAAGAGAAACTGTTAGATAAACAACGGTTCGGAGGTAATACAGATTAGGATGACATTTTCTACGTGACGTCCGCCAAAGTTCGCCGGTGTTTCTTGAGCATCGTGCTCTGATACACTTGATCCATACGGAAACTGGAAACGTCGAAATGAACAAGTAAGCTGAGAAGAGGGGAGACGGAGTCCGCAACCGTGTTGGCAAAGATTTCGTTCACGCGCTGGTATGCTTTCCAGATTTTGACTGTTTCCGCTTTGAGGCGTGAGGCGTCACGCCGAGTAACGACTGACTGGTTTGGAAGTTGGGCCTAAAAGTGTGGGAAAGGAGCAAGCAAACAATTATCTGCCGGCGAGGGTTACCAGCTTTCATATATTTCCTGGGCTCTGAACGACCACAGAAGCAAAAACCATAAGCCCGGCACTGCTGATGACTTGCTACCATATCCAACAGCCTGCAAAAGGAGAAGTAGATCCCCCAACAAAAGAGCCATATACCCCCTACGACTTGATTGTCTCCGTGCATATAATTCGTGATGAATTGAAGCATATTTACGTTGTTACTGTTGATATCCATACCGGGAGTTACAATTTCTACATCCAACTAAGGTCAGCCTTCGCACATCAGGCCAAAAATTCGTTTCCAAATCAGGGGTCTTTCTCCTCTCCGGACCCTCCAAAAGTTCGTTGACCGGAGAATCTCAGGACAGCCCTGAAGGAAGGAGCCCCACTTCTTAGCAAAGTCTTCAGTAACCTCCCAGTTTTGCGGATCCCAGGGTGCTCCCCACACGAGGAGCGTGGCATTGCTTCTGCGCGTGTCCCAGAATGCCGTTAGGTCATGGCACAGTTCGTCATCATCCAGATGATCACCCGCCCTCATGAGGTTGTCCCGCATGCGCGGGAATGGGAATATGTCAAGCCACGGATGATGTGAAATTTCCCTCTGCAAGGTTGTTGGGCGTAAACTGGCGGGGGTGCTGTCCTGCTCCTGGATAGCACGTGGTCCGTCGACACAGAAAATGGAAACAGCATCATCCTGGCACATCAATTCTGCGGTCATACCTAAAATAGCGGCATTCTGGTAGGCTGCCCGGAGCACATTAATTCTGCTCAGATTGAGGAGGAGGTCTGTGTGTGGCGAACCGCCAAGGTAACTGTTCATGGCTCTCCTTTCAAAGTCGGCCATCAATTCATGCACATTGGGAGGGGCGAATGTGCAGCGGTGATGCTCCGTCTGCGACAGCCTACATATAATCGGTCCCGACTGTGGGCTGGGAGTGATCAATAATGGAAGGTCGTGGTCATTAATATCTGTCTCTTCGGACTTTTTGCCACCTTGTCGTCGACGTAACCCTGCACAGAGCGCAAGTGCCATTCATTAGCAAGGGCTCCAGTATCTATGAAAGGGGTTAATGGGTGCCTCACGATAGGCTCTCTGGTTGAGGCGATTTTGGACTCTGCGCCGTTTAACCGGATTGGTTACCCCGGTCCAATCATCCACGTGGGTAATGCTTGCTGTCTGCTGCGACATCTGTGCAGGTTGGGAATGGGGTTTAAGCAAGCAGGAATAATGTGACCACCTGGGTATGTACAATGTACACGATACCTGTGGACGAAGATGAGTGTGGTGGTTCTTGGGTGGTGCGCCGGACGCTTACACCGTGGCCGCCATTGGGCCCATGGTGAGCCAATCGGAGGGACCCTGAGGTGGCGAAGGGCGGAGGAATGGTCTTGGCGTTCCTTAACTCCGGGACGAGTCATCTTCTTGGCAGCGACGTGTGTACCTATGTAGGTATAGTTAGTGCTTGCAGGACAAAAAATCACTCTGTACTTCAATTTCGTACACCAATGCAATGTCAATCTCCTTGTAACTGCGCGTAAGATTATTTCTCAGGTCTAATTCAAATAACGATCCCCGACATACAGCCCAGCACACTCTGTAGCTTCCTATACATCGAGACGAAGTTCCATCACTTTCCCTCCCCTTGATCTAGTATTATTGACTGGATGGTCAGTCTCCCCCCCAGTCGTTATGTACACAGAGCCAACACCGAGCTTCCGTCCGAACGCAGCCGAAGTGGCCGACATCAGTGCAGTCGAATTCCTGTGCCCTGCAACCACCTCCCGGGTCCCATTTATGAAGACGCGGGTCACAATATTATCCCTCAGCCCCGCAATGTATGCAACACCTTGTGGGCTAATCACAAAGTCGTCCGCCAGCACGCCTTGGGTGATGACTTCATGCGGACCAAGCGCATGGCCAGTCGTTGTGTTTATCGGTATGCGACAAAAGATGCGTTCCGGTGTGTTGACGTAGTAGACATACCCACCATGCAATTTCAAGCCATTGATCCCCAGAAGGGGACCCTCCTTTGTATTCGCCGCCATTGTTTCGTCACTAAGGATAACCGAGTAATTTCCACTATGGGTATCCAGTCCCCATACGAGGCCAGCCTCGGAGTCCGAGATCGCAACTCTTCCGGCCTCATGGTTCAATGTTGCTATACCGTTGAGATTTCCGGCGGGAAGTGTTGCTAATCGGACCGGGCGTTCATCGCGGCCCTCATTTAAATTCACTTTCCAAACAGAGTTTGGAGTTATGACGGCAAATACGTCTGGCGAGAGCTCGGCGATGCCTGTCGCCATTGTTTCGTTGGTAAAATGGTGAACGAGACGGGCCTTGCTGCCTCCAGGCTGGGCAGATGGCATAACCTCCCAAACTTCTGGCACGTTCACCAGAGTTACAAGGAGGTTACCATTAGCCCGGACGGCAATATTCTCGACCCAAGTGCCATTAGGGAATTGATAGACTTCACGAAGATCGGGAGAATTGAGATTGAGAGATGTTCCAACCGAGGCAAGTAGTAGTATAGTAGCAAGGAAGAACGCAATGTGGCTAGCCATTCTGAAGACAGACGACATCCAACTTGTATGCTGGTGAAACCGAACACCAAAGAATCTCCCAGCCGCAGGGAACTTTATACCGATCCAATACTTGGCGAAGAAAAAAGATTATTAAGATCTGCATCTAGAGGACGTTTTGGGCACACGTATCTTGGGGCCCTATTGTGGATCGTCAACATGTATACTAGCATACGAAGTCACGATGAGTAGCATAGACATATAAGCTGACGTCAACAGCAGATTTAGACCGAATGGGATCTTTCCAGTAAGCAGTCTGCAGAGATCTGCGTTATGGAACGCAGGGGCAATGGTACAGAACCCCGCGGTTCGGAGATTGCTTAATGCCGAGACGGGGTCTATTTACAATTGCATTGAAGTTTGATTTCCGAAGCTACCGGTTGTTGTTCAACGCACTCCGAATTTCCTGGATCCATGAGCCGGTGTAGCAGGCTTCAGGTAGACCCCTCAGTCTCCACAGTAAGCATACTGCAGAAGCCTACGTTAACAAATGTGGATCAGCAAACAAAATAATATTACCTAGGGAGAAAACTAATGGAACTCCCTGCCAGGAAGGCTGTCGCCGGCGCAGATAAATAGAAGTACCTCATCCAAGTATCAAAGCCTTGTAAACCGACATTACTGTTTCAGGGACAAATATTGATAATGAAGCCAGCCTTTATCACCACACTCTCTGCGATCCATTCTGCCTCACAGCTGGGAACAGTTGAGCCTAGGCAAGATGGCACAAATTCGTCGTCCTGTATACAGGCGGTATGCTTGTTTTCTCTACCGTGACACCAGCTCTGTCTGACTTCCTAATCCATTGCCAGTGTTCCCGCCTCATTCGCAATACTGACTACCGTACGCATTTCCCTGGAAATGGCGATCTTGAAGTCTGGGATGCAAAACAACAAGAGATTCAATCCGCTTGCCGGGTTCAACCTACATCTACCGATGATGTTGCAGATATTCTGAGCGTAGTCCTAGATACATCTTGCAGCTTTGCAGTCAAGAGCGGCGGACACGGGCGGTATCCCGATGACTCTGTCTCCGTTGGAGGAGTCACGATTGACTTGCAAAGGATGAAGTCCACGGAGGTTTCCACGGACCGAAAGTCCGTCAGACTAGGTGCCGGCCATGTTCTGTACAGCATGTTCTCGGATCTCGAGAGACATAACCTGACTACAGTTGGAGGCAGAGCCGGCGATGTTGGTATTGGCGGATTTGTTCTAGGAGGCGGGTTCTCACATCTCTCGCCCCAATACGGACTGGCGATGGATAACGTCTTTCAGTATGAGGTATGGAGAGACTCCATCTCCAAAATTGAGATACATGCAGTTGGACATCTAAGGTATTAACGAGCACCTCGGTCAAAGATTGTCCTCCCCAATGCCACAGTGGCAATCGTGAATGAACGTACCCACCCCGATCTCTATTTTGCCCTTCGCGGGGGGATGAATAATTTCGGTATAGTGACATACTTTACCATGAGAGCCGTCGAACAGGAGCAGCTGTACTCCGGGCAAAAGACTTACAAAGCAGATCAGAGGACCGCTACCACAGAGCAGGCCTACGAGCTGACGACCCGCTGGAAAAACGACACCGCGATGTCCTTCTACTACAACTTCGGCTATAATCAGGAGGTCGACAAGTACGATCTTTCAGTTACCCAGACATATGCCCAACCGATGCTCGATCCGCCCGCCTTTCGGGGGCTCAACCAAATTCCGTCTGAATCCAGCACTCTCCGAATCGACTGGCTGACAGAGTTTAGTAAGGAGGTGGCTTCGGCAACGCCTCCTGGTGGTCGGTAAGAGCTCATCTTCCGGTCCGGACCCGGACCCACGCTGCAAGGGAGTTGCGGGCTAACTGCAGAGGTGCAGAAACCTGTTTGCGACCGTGACATATAGTCCGTCCGCAGAGCTAGACCGGGAGATCCAGGATATCATGGCCGAGGAAATCCAGTCCGTCAAGGGAGCCCCGGGATTCTTCCCAAACCTTGTCATCCAGCCATTATATGAAGGGGCCATCCGCGCTGGGAAGCAGCGAGGTGGGGGTGCCGGTGGTACAGATGCCGATGGCCCACTCACAGGTATGCCCAGATTACCAGGACGGCCTTCCGGAAACAAGACTCCAGATTCTAACGACCTGTAGTCGTTCTCCTGACCGTATTATGGAATGATGTTGCCGACGACGACGCCATGACTACTTTTGTGAACAGATGGGTTGAGAGATCTGAGGCTGCCACCAGGGATGCTGGCAAATATCACCCTTGGCGCTATATCAACTACGCAAGTAAGGAGCAAGATCCATTTGCGGGTTATGGGGAGGAAAGCCTGCAGCGGCTCAGGGACATCCAGGCAAGAATTGACCCTAACGGTGTGTTCAGCTCAACCGGGCTGTGCAGGGGGTATTTTAAGTTGCGTTAGTTTAGGAGGGTTGGGAGGGTTAGGAGGGAAGAGGGCAGCTGGGGTCAGGGGAAAAGCATAGAATGGTTACATTTTCGGTTGCTGTAAATCCCCCAATATACGTTTACTATTACCAAGTAGTTGAGTATAAAACCCTCATTTCTTCATAACCATAAGAATATAAATCCAAAGCCGGGCCTCTTCCATACCCTAAAGGCGAGCCAGAGGTGGATCCATGAGTGTAAGCAACCTGCATTAGCGTGGCCTCGTATTCATCCATGAGTGACATGAGTGATTATCTATAGATAGATAGATAAATAGAGAGATAAAATTAATTAAAATTAAATAATACTTTTATAACATTACAGCCTGAGGAATCAGGTGTCTACTACAACAGCAATACCAGGATAATCAGGTGTTGTCTGATTGCAAGAGCTCATGCGGGCTTTCACAGCGGACGACGGTAATCCCACTCCTGAACCGTCCAAGACGTTTTCAACTCCCCAACCATATAAACGTTGTCAGGCGTACGCTGGCATTGGCAGAAATAATCCGGTCATCAACTTAGGTCGGGGGACATGTACGGGCGACTAAGTATGCCACACGACACATAACTCTCTCATTGGTTCATATTGCCAGCAGTAATTTAGATCCACTAATGTTGTAACTAACTAGTTATTACTTGAAGCCTACAGATGTTTAAAGATATCTGAATACCTAAATTTTAAGGTTAATAAATCTAAAGTGAATTTGAAGTGAATCTGAAGAAAATTTATTGAACATGAAGGAGATGCTGCCGCTTGCGGGAAATGTTGTATGAGAACCATAAGGAGCGTTTCTGGCTTTGGCATCCTATACGGTTTCAAGTCCTGAACCAGATTTTGGTCCACGTGAACGAACTTGTCTATTTCCATCTCCCCTCCAGAAGAACCAGGAGTGAGAGTGGGCAGCGGGTCATCCATTCCCAGCCAGAAGGCTAAACAGCCTCATTTAAATCAATTCCAATCATACATAGACAAAGCCCCTGATCTGTCAAATCCTCTTCATTGTTGACACTTGTAATCCGCCATAAAACATGGAGGTACTGCCATTTGTATGCAGATGAAAAGCTTCATTTTTTGTAGTGTCAATAAATTTACCATACACTGTATAGAGCGGTGTAAAAGGCGGTGCCAAAACTAGGCATCAAGGCATCGACATTAACTGGAAATAGGGGTTTGGCAGCTGGCGCCTATACCGCTGCGTACAGACAGACAAAAAACATTCATTTACTTTCTACAGTAGCAGTATTGGGATTTTCATATTCATAATGTTTTTCATATAATATTCTTGCTCTCACATACATGCTGTATTGAACGCTGTTTCTATAATCAACATGATAGTTATTGGCCTCATGGGTTAAATAGAGAATATATACAACTAGCCATGTGATCTCCTACGGTGAGTACAATGAGAATTAAATAGGTTTTTGACTGCTATTCTATCTTTATGTCTGATATAAGCTTTCCAAGGTTGATATCTGATTAGCAATACCTTCTGGATAACTAGCCCGTTAGGTCCACGCGTGGGTCGACTCGGACGTTGGAGTATCCGAGGAAGTCCCGGTTTCCGCGGACACCAAGGGCTTCTTGGATCGATATAAGTATCACTAAATGTCTGGAAGGTACGTCCTATTACAACCCTACATCACTCTTGTTCTAGTAAGAAACAACAGATCTAATGACGGATCCACTTCAGCTCGCGAATGCCGCAACCTTGGTTTCTCACAACTACTATCCACCTACCATACATCTACCCCAGTATGTAGACAATGAAAGCTCTGCAATCTCGATAATCATTCAATTCGGCTTTCTATGGGCAGCTGTATTGCTAATAGCCTTGATTATCATATCTCGTGTGCGACCGACTGCTAGTCAATCAGATAAGCTTGCCTTCGTTTGGATGTGCCTGAGTGAGTTCTATATTCTCCGTTCTCCTTTACTAAATGAAACCTTCGACCATAAGCTTACCTATATACAACAAACCAGCGGGATTCATCCATCTCTTTTTCGAAGCATATTTTGTCATAAACCACAAAACGCTGGCAGGCTCCCAAGAACTATTCGGTCAACTATGGAAGGAGTATTCTCTTTCTGACTCTCGTTACTTGACATCCGATCCCTTCCTCATCTGTATGGAAGCTGTTACTGCAGTGCGTCTACATACCTCTAATTCAAAGATGAGATTTACATGTTACTAACCACCTTGCTAGTTCGCATGGGGCCCTCTTGCCTTCTGTATCGCATATTGCATTGCAGTACAGCATCCCGCACGTCATGCTCTACAGCTTCTGATATCCGTGGGTCAGGTGTATGGTGATGTCCTTTATTATGCAACGAGTCTCCTTGAAATCTCGTACTGTCGACCAGAAGGATATTACTTCTGGTTCTATTACTTCTTCTTCAACTTCATCTGGATGCTTGTTGGTTGCTGTACGTATTTTTTCCCATCTGTGGTATTTGATTTGCTGACATATTTTTCTTAGATTATGCGACGCAGAGCATTACGGAGATAACGAAGGCTTTCGCGAAGCTGCAAGAATTTGGGAAGAGTCAGAAAAACTTCAAAACGGACAATGTTCTTAAGAAAGGGAACTAACGTGGAAGGAAATCAATCCGCTACAAATCTGTAATGTCAATCTACCGCTATATTGAATTGACGAAAATATGACAAAAGTTTGCTTGGTAGCCGGAACCCAAAGTAAAAGATAAAAGAAAATGGGAACTCAATTGTTTCTGCGTGTACTGTCAGTGATACCTTCGTGTCGTATCTGGAGACATGACCTACTAGCTGGAACTGGTAGACTCGGTCGTTTGTGCTGTGGATAAACTTCAGAAGCTTGGAGACATCAAGAATGTCTATGAACATCTTACAGCAACCCTATATATATCAACGACAAGAAGACTCCTATTTCTATCGGTGGTCTAACAATTGCATATTTTTTATATATCAAGAATTCCTCGAGGGAATACTACAAAAGTATGAGAGACCGCTAGGCTGCAATTTATTAGGGACTAATGGCGGACACTCTGCGCTAGGTAGTATATATCAGCGCCAGCTCTATGACCAAACAACAACGAATATTCACCTCGCAGTGAATGCTAAGGTCTTGATTGTTGAATGTTGGTTGCTTACTATACCGGGAGCTATCTAGGTTAAGCTTGCACAAATAGATTCACTCATACTCTCCGCAACAATACCCAAAAGGTTTTCCTGCAAATCCGATGCCTTCATCCTACCAGCCTTGACATCTCACCATTCAATAACAGCGAGGAATTGGGTGTCATGCGGTGCGATTGCGATCGAGAAGGAGGAATAGCTGCGACAATTCAGAGCGGCAAATTTCCTGTCTAATCATTTGCTGCCGTGTCAAAGGGCGTCAGGTGGGGATGGCAACAATGTACGGAGCAATTTAGAGGACTACAAATACTAAATAGAGTGCTCGGTTTTACTTGTGGAATAAAGGTTAGTGGTGCTCTACTATATGTGTATGAGTTCATTTTGAAAGATATAGCTTTAACGACTTGTTGGTACACAAAACCGGCCATCAATCGCCGGAGACTAATAAACCATCTCCTGTCACAATATATGTAACATGGTTCGCGAGAAGTGAAGTTAGTTTGGGGTCGAATTTACACGGAAGCTCAATTGCGCATAAGGTTGTTGGTCCGACGTTTACCTATCCGGGAAACAACGTGCTCGAAGGCCGTGTTTTGGACAGCATCAGCCAACCCATAACTAAGGTGACCGGCCGGCAAGCTACAAGAGCAGGCGTTGTCGTAAGAGCAAACCCCATCACCCTGTATCAAAAATCCAAAGCAATGACATGGTCAGTCCAAACACCTCAATATATGTAATGGACTAGGTCTCTAGGGACTTACCTCAAGACAATAATCTAATGCTTTGTCACTTCGATCCACATCGGTTGAGAGCTGAGGCACTGTACTGTTGTTTTGAATGGCGGACATCGCAAACATTCCAACCGATTTTGCATGGTCTCTCTGGGAAGTACCATTCACGTTCGATAGCTTATTGGGGACGCGGTAAGGGTTCCCAACGAGAATAACCGACTTGACCAAGCTTAGCGCAGGAACATCAAGTTGATCAAGTGCTTTGAGAATCAGGGTAGCGCCTTGAGAGTACCCAAAAAGCGCATAGCTCTGATCAGGGCAGTCACGAAGACCTTGATTTATGACATCCAGTACAAATGTCTCACCGCTAGTAGTGTTTTGATCAGCGCCTGCTGGATATTCGACAGGCTGGCTAACACCGCCGGTTGTGTTGGCAAGTATGTCCTTGACCATAGGGTAGAACATGGTCGAGACCCCCTGTGGCTCAGCCGTACCACGAGCATCAATCAATTCTATTTGTATGACAATGATCAGCACCGCGATATAGATAGGATCGAGTTCAATTGGAGATCCACAGGACGTCCTTACTGTAGCTCGCGCATTTTCGAGCCTTTTCGGGGGCAGTGATATTTGCATGAGGGAGCGAAAGGAAATCAGCATGTCCACAACGGCACTCGAACGTCTTCACAAGCGTCGCACATGTAGTGTTGTGAGAAGAAGCCGGCGAGTTGGCGAAAACCGGGGCCAAAGTGGCGGATAGGACCAGAACGGAGAGTGAGATAACCTGGAACATGCTCGTTGGTGGGATGGTAAGAATATACTAAACTAACTGAGTCTCGGAAGCGCATGCTGCCCAGTATATATAGCGTCTTAAATTGCTCTATGAAAATCCTCGGATTTCTTACCGAATTTGGTTAAATATACGAGTATACGAACCCATATAGACCTTGTCCAAATGTGGAATCATCATTCTTAATCTCAATGATCACAATCAGAAGACTTTTTCTGAAATGACGTTAAGTGGAGAATATGGTGGAGATTCATGACGATGTCGTATTTCTTCCCTAGGGATACTAAAAAAACATCCGATGTTGTGTCATTCGGGGCATCTGGGAGGTGATCGACCACGCGACCAAGCCAAACATCCATATTCTTGGGCGTAGTAGAAACATCCCGCTTTGGTTCCACGTGTGGATCAGCAACACGGGGTGCCCGGTTGACCGTTGCCTCCTCCTGGAAACGCAAGGAAATGACAAAGTCAACTTTAAAACGTGCAATGTGACTCGGCAGCTCCAGGAAACCGATGAACTTGTTCTTCTCCTGCTTGCTGATTGGAGTGACCTTGATATGCGCATCAAAGTAATTGCCTTGTTCACAACCAACCATTTCGCTCTTGTACTCTGCAATGGCCGCATACCCCAAGAAGACGATGTAGTAATTATCGTTGCGGAAAGCGAGGTTCGTTCCTGGCCTGATCTCTGGACGCCTTTCCTTCGGGGTATCGTCTCCATACTGAACAACCGGCTTATCGAAATGTTCTCCGAAGAACCCAGCGAATGGAAACGGAGGGGTATTGTCCATGGAGACTCTGAACTCATTGATAATATCGTCGAGATGAGGTCCCTTGACAACGAAACAGAACAGATCGTCATTGTAGAAGATGTCCGAACAGCCCGCGCTTTGTCGGTTTGATTGCCGTACGTGTGAGTCTGATTGAACAGGACAATACCAAACCGCGGGAGATCAGGTTCAATCTCCAAGCTTGTACAATAGCCAAACACGTTGTCGTATTCAAGCTGCTTCATTTTGATGCAAATAACCCAAAGCCGCTTCTCCGCGATCAGGTTCATAACTTTCGTGCTCTCAGGGATGCCAAATTGCATGGCAAGAAGCTCAGCAAAAGCGGGAGTAATTTTCATGGCATCGGCAAACGTTGGGGGCTCTTTCTCGGGGCCCTAGAGAAAGGTGGAGTCAGTAAGGCTCGTCGAGATTTATAGGTAAAGGGAAAAGGCAAATTGGACTTACGTGGGAGACAACGAGAAGCGAATCAATTGAGTCTATCTGGTTACTGAAAATGCGAAAGGTTGGATTCGCTGGACACTCAGCGCTTGGAACACCATCCTCATTCCACTTGATCGTGAGTCGGATGTCAATACGCGGTTCGGAAAAGTCAGGGAATGATCTGAACTGAAGTTTGACAACTTCATCACCGTCACACCAATCACCCAGCTGCTGGTCGTTATTGCCGAGCAAAACACATGGGAATGAGTTGAAGGCAGACTCTTTGAAGATGGGGTCTCCGATCTCGGCGGCGGTTGGGTTGGTTGCCATGATGAAAGGCGTTGATGGCCGAAGAAAGAAGAAGAAGACGAGATGTTGATGGCTAGCGAAAGAAGAAAGAGAGGTGTTGATAGTTGAAGAAAGAAGAAGAGGTGTTGATGGTTAGAGAAAGAAGAAGTGTTGAACAATCTCCCATGCCTGCAAGCATGTTGTTTGCTACAGACTGAGCCTTTTGCTATTATTTGCTATTTGTTAGTTTGTTTGCTACAACTGAGCAATGTTTAGATGGTTTTAGCAGGGTATATAACCCCCTGTATTTCTAGTTTAATCAATAACAATTCTTCCACTGCTTTTTCCCCAATCGTAGTATTCACTACAACAAGAAGACGAGCTGTTGATGGCTGAAGAAAAAAGACGAGGTGTGGATGGATGAAGAAAGAAGATGAGCTGTTGATGGCTGGAGAAAAGAAACACCGGTGAGGTGAAAAACGTAAGGCTAATAAGCGCTAGAAAACTTGATGGTGAGGTGGGAAAGAAGAAGAAAGAGAGATCCAGCCTGATATTTATACCTTGCGGGCAAGCAAACATCCAAAGTCATGAAAACTAATGTTGTAGTTATGTCTGAATACCAAGATTATAAGATTCATAAAATTAATGCCTTCTAACATGGGTATAGGGACTTGTAAAGTAAGTTGAATGTAAGTTGAGTCTGAATTGAATCTGAATTAGAAGCCACCAAATAAGCCTGGCAATCCCTCGTCCCTGAAGAACCATTGTCTCATCCATTTCTCATCATTGGCTTATTAGCTGTCTCCGCCATTCATCTATCAGATGCCAAAGGCGAGAACATGAAAGCAAAATGCATAAAGAAAACTCTCTCTGCTCTATCAGCACCAAGCATTGCTGGTATTCCGGGACTCAGTAGATCTGGTCTCAAACTGAGGGTTATGCGTCCGCCAACATGAAAGCAGCGTTTTTATAGTCCAGAACGCTCATCGCTAACGAGAATTGCCGGCATCAACGTTAATACTACATATTAAATTTCTATATTGGGCTTTCAAAAGAGAATAGCCTTATATCCTTATATTTGTGCGCCAAAACAATGCTGTAAAGAGAATGATATAAAGTTAGGAAATGTCCGTCCGCTGAACGTCATACATACATGGGAAAACAGAAGTGATGTTTTTGATCTCTATCCTAGCTTCCTCGTAGTATGAAACAATCTTCTCATTAAAAAAACAAGAGTCTTACTCAGTTGACCGCTGTTTGGGTCACCAACCGAAAGGAGCCAGGTGGAAATCCACATTGACGTCTGGTATCTTGGAAACATCGTCAAAAGCAAGTCGTATGTCATGAGCCATTGCCTTTGGACCACAGCCAACCAGGGCGTGGTTCTTGCTCCCAGAAGAATCCAGGGCTCTAACATTACTTGTCACTATATCGCTGATGCGCGGCCTTCCGTGGTGCAATGTCGTTTTCAATGGCCCATCCCCCGAATGCTTAGATCCCCCTTGATAGAGAACGCTTTTGGTCAAAATTTCAGCTTTGACCGACGACGGCGGCGAAAAGTCAGACTTTGTATCCCCTGAAGGTTCGAAAGGCTGGGAGATGTGCTCCGTTGGCGTTGAAATCTCATCAATCAACTTGAACGAGGATGTTAGGTAAATGTCCAGAGACAGTTCGACATCTTTTGATGCAAGCCCGTGCTCCCAGGTAGAGATATAGCGCTCGCGCACAAACTGATAGAGCCCAACGTTTCTAACAGCCCAAACAATTTTGATTGTCTTTATACCTGATTTCAGATATTTATGCGAGCGAGGAGAGTCCAGCAGCTGCTGCATGAAAGAAGTCGCAACCGTGATACCTGCCCCTCCGATAATGAAAATGGCGCTTTCAGATTTCCATGGGCAGAAACTTGTTCCGTACGGACCCTCGACAGATAGAGTTACCTTTCTCACGGCGGATGAAGCAGCCAGCTCGGACTCGGAATCCCCATGATGCAATAGCTGTCTTCGCAGCCTGGAGGTAAACCCGTCTCGTATGTTGACGAGGAAAATAAGTTCAGTATAGGACTCCTCACCCGTAGTCACCTCATTCCAGCCGCTGAGCGTGAATGGATGACTTTCCCAGAATGTGATCGAGCGCCAACCGTAGACGTAGAAATAGGTCCCGGGACTCAGAGACAAATCCTGTCTTACTCGGGCCTTGATCAAGATGACATTGGCCTCACTGTTATACTCCGCAGATGAGTATGCGGTGATTTTGTTCCAAATCAATAGTCGCAAAATTCTTCCAAGTCGGTCAAATGACCAAACAGCAACACAAGGCCAGATGAAAACGACGTAGTCCGGCCCATCAACCATCAAATGGCTAGAGTACCCTCATGGTTAGCCATTTTCCCGAACCACAAGTTTGCGGACAATACCCACTACCACAGTGCAATAAGGATCAGGCAGGCAAAACCTTGGTGCACGATCAGAAACAAGTCATAGACTGCGTTTCGGATTCCAGAGCTTGATAAAAGGCATGTGAGGATTATCGAGGAGGCCGCCTTTTAAACCAAGTTAGCGAAGAGTAGAGACAAGAGGGGTTCTAGACTTGCAATAACTGCCATGAACCAGTCGGTATCTTTCCAAAGAAGAAGGAAAGATTCCGTTCCAAGTTCTGGAATATTAGTGTCAGCTTTAATGTAAATTGAAGGCATCTGGAAAATCCAGCGGCAGACTCACCTAGGTTTTGATAGATGCAGACACACATCCCATGAACAAACACTTCTAGACCACATGCCCGAGCTATCCAGCGGTGAAACATATTGAATGTAGCAAAGTCCCAGCCCGTCGCCCACAAGAGAAAGTTATTTCTTGTCGCAAAAAGCCACATCACTGGCAGATTGTTGATTGCCATAACACCTGCCCTATCTCCAATGTACCGCCAAAGTTGTGTGGACTTCTGGGTGAAGCTTTTTAGGTGGAAATTAGCCCGTCAAATACTTTATTCAAAAGGTAGCGAGGGCAATTAATGTGATCTTACTAAAGGTTCTGTTCAAAAGCATGGTAGTCAATACACATGAGAACTATGTTGATCAAGAAGAATGTCGAAATCGTAATTGCACATAGTCTTGGGGTGATAGAGAATCCGGAAAAGCGAGCCATTTGCTTGTTTTTCATAACGGGTGGCACGGCCAAGTATCGGAGAATGAATCCTTGAAATTTGGTGGTGAATGCCGAGCGAAAGGCAGATGAACTGGTCAAATGTCGAAGAATATTGTTAAGGGTGCCGAAAAGGACTACCAGCCCCCAGAAACCGACAGTTGCATAGCTATAAAAAGGACACACCGTCAGTAAAGTTGAGGTATGACAAAGTGGATGGTATCTTTGGTTACCCATAATGCTTTTGTGTGATAAGTTGATTCTCCCAATCAAACTAAAACAACTTAGCCACAAGATAGATAGGAAGATAATATTGGGACTTGCCGTTGTTGTATAAGCAAAGTCAAAAAGAGTTTGGTCAACAGAAGCCGAGGTATTAAAGCTGGTACCAGCTTGCCTATCCTCATAAGTTAAGATCGGCCATGAGCTAACCTCAGCTTCAGTCACGTCGTCGACAATAGACCATGGTAGAATATTAATTCCCCCATCTCCCTCGCATGACTGATCAAGGCCTTTCCATCCCTCCAAAATTTCGTCTGCTGAGCAATAGGCCCGCATGCAGATAAATGTTGACTTCACCTGAAGGACATTTTGGCATATAGCTAAAAAGTAGTCCTCAGCGAGGCTAATCCCGGAAAACTCGTTGCTAGAAAGCGCGGTTTGGCACGCAGTTGCGCATACTGCATTGGCTGTCACCAATGCCACCTGATACAGAGAGCAGACAAGAAGCAAATTTTTCATCGCGGTGTGTGAGTTTCTTTTCCTTCCACCGAGAAGATGGTGGAGAGAATTTCAAATTTACTTCTTTGGGGAGGATGGCATGAGAGCCATTACAAATTTTGCTACTTTTCTCTACGGCATACCGACTAAATGCTCATCAATTCGTAATGGTATAGTCGAGAATACGTACTGTGGAAGCCAAGAGAGGCAAAGAAATGCCATGGCTGCTCAGGATCCACAGATTCACGGAGCGTCACCACCCCTTGTGGCAGTTGAACGCAGAATTTTCTGCAAGTAATCAGAGACAATGAGGGGGGTCTAACTACGAGTTGCATAGCCTCATTAAGGTGGGCCGATGGATTGGATCCGCGATAAAGTGACGAATAGAAGCGAGAAAACTTTGTCTAAGTTTTCAAAGTTTTCAAAGTTTGTTCCAAGACCCTGCCAAGCCTTGGTTCGTGGTGAGTCTAACTTAATGGTTGTTAATCAGATTAGATGGGATCTGATAAAGATGACGATGGGAAACAAATACAACCTTGGCAATAGTTGCTAGTACACACCAGGATAATTCACCGACCCGTGCCTTGGCACTTGGCATCTTGGCTTTTGCACATCTGGGAATAGCGTACGGAGTATGTTGTCCTCGTCACGATGCTTTCAGTCAAGTTCACCATATTTATTGTCAAAAGATGCAACGGCCTACGAAGACGTATAGGGCCAGGGTTCAAACCCCCTTTTTAAGGGGATTTTGATGCCTGGATACCTGAATCAGTACCGCTCTATACACCGCCCTAATACTATGTACTGCAAATTGTTAATTTTGCTTCGCTGCACTCAGCAAATAATACAGGCGTGGCACAATCCGGGTTCTAGCTCTGGGATACTCAAAAATAAACATCTGGGATACCCGCCAATTCTGCTTATGTCATCATCTAATTTCGACTAGGGGCTGAGACATACTACAACATAGTGATTTCGTGCCGGATTTGGAGGGTCTCCGTAACTGGACCGAGCAACTTTAGGTTGTAGATCGTATATTTTCAGCTGAACGGCATAATAAGTTGCTGGCATCAAAGCCTCGCTGATACGAAGATATTCTGCCATTCGACCTCGGTGTAGGCAAAATGCATCGGAAACTAGTTAATATTAGTATATTAGTAATATTGTTGCCTTTATATGCCTGAATATTTGACGGCAGAAAATATGGATACCTGAATTACCATAACAGAGCCCTTAAGTACATAAGTAACTTACTTAAATCTATAAGGTTGGATGGCGATTTGTACGGTCAGATTGTACGGTCGGGATCGATGAGGATAGATGACGATGAGGATAGATATTGACATACGGTCAGGGGCCAGTGGATTGGCTGTATGGTCGGGGGGGTTCGAAATTGTTGAGAATATGGTATGAGAGAGGCTTCAACGCCTAGAAACGGAAGATTTCAAAGATTTGTCTAGTGGGAATTGCTTCAATATTACTCGGGAGACTTCCATTTGAGAGCTTGATTTACAATACACTGTAAGAGCGGTGCCGAAAGGCGGTAACTATATAATCAAGCATCTTCAGGCAGCAATATTAGTAATATTTAGTTTCCAACCCCTGGCCGGGATGGACCTTCGCACTCGCACACTGGGTCTTACTAGCCTGCTATCCCACCTGACGATGTCTAACGAAAACATCTTCCCTACCTCCCTAAATTCAACAATCGCCGACATTACTCCCCACAGAAGTGAAGTGTGGTTCATGTACATGCCCCTCGCCTGTCATCTGTCTATCTTTCAGAGCGGCAACGTAGCAGACGAATTCGCAGTCAGGAAATTACCATCCGACCTTTACATTCTATAATTCTTCCTCGGACATAAGTCAAGTGATCGAATTTACTACTAAAGTGCACACTGTATAGCTGGACCAAGTAAACTGGATATTACGGATATTCCATCCGTCAAGGATGATTGACCCATCCTTCTCGGTCAGCAACCCATGTCCCCATAATAAGAACATGTGTGTATAACCAGGCTTCCAAACTCTCGGAATATTCACCGCCGCTAACGGGGGATCTCGCCAAATCCATGCACATCTGAAGATGCTCTATAACAGAGCTCTTACGAACACGGATATTCAATCTATTTTGAGTCATGGTGGCGATGCGACTCTTGCGCCGTGCTTCGTGGTCAATGAAGCAGAGCGCGAAATACTCCGACTCACATTCTCCTTCTACCAACGCACTAACTCCACCATCGGAAAGCCGCTTCTCCCATTGCATGCTCATAACCCGGCTCAATCTCTCGTCGCCAAGAGTGTCATTGATAGTAAATCGGTAACACATTTCGCGTTTTGTATGGCCTGTGAAACGGGTACTGACCCGCCATGTACATTGGTCATTGCGAAGGCTTATCGTCGGTGCTTGTGCCTTATCGCGCGTTGAATGGCACATCACGGCAACGACATCTTTCTTCTGTGGATTGCGATGTTTCTCATGCAGTTGTCCTGATATTGCACGTTGTTGGTGTACATTGTGCGGATCAATGGCATAAGGCTGGTCGTGGGTTGCATAGCTGTCGCCTGACCTCAATTTGATATGGAATTCGCGCGACAATTTCGATTTGCGAATTGGTGGCTGCCATATATCCATGACAGGGCGTGATCGGCCTTCGTTTGTGAGTTGTTGAAATTGTAATAAGAGTTTAGGGGTGAGGTAAAGTGTTGATTTAGGTGGTGGTCGTGCAATCAGGAAGGTCGCTTGGATCTTGCTCCGTGCGGGCAGTGTCCGTGGCCTAAAATCCCCAATTAGACATTAGCCAGCAGTTTTGGAGCATATTTGATGGTCGCTCACAGCTCGTCACTTGCTCCGCTGTTTTCAGCGTCCATGAATGTAGGTCTGGGTTCAAGTCGCGCAGAAACCATAATATGTGATTTGGCTGACAATATGAACTCTGAGGTTATTTTGTTTCTGTTTTCTTCTAAATGGATATTCAAAGGGGTTTACCGATTTTTAAATTCATTTTTAGGTCTGCTCGTATTCGTTTTACCTACTGCCCATATTTCCCCGAACCATGAATACTTCGCATGTTCCATAATTGACGTTATATGGCCCAAGGGCGCGAATATGATTTCGAGCCTTATTGTCGAGATGATACAGCTTCCAAGGTTCAGCATTGTAGAAATTTTAGCGGCCGAACCACGCCAATCATTGGCTGCGGGTAAGAGCGTTAGTGTACGATTACGACTCGGGCGGCTCAAGAGATCCACACTATAAAACTGTCGTACTCGTACACTAAGATGAAACGGCCGAATAGTACCACATTCACGGGCGGCTGGTACCGAAGTACGTAGTAGGTCGATCAATCGTCGATTGGTTAGAGACGCAACTGCGCAGCTAATTAGCCTCTTATAGCTCATCACCATGCTATGATATGTTTGATTAATTTAAGTTTATTTGTGGTAAATGATGCGAACTCTATCAGGCGTTTCGCATTTATTTCGTTTATATTTGTAAGTTCTCAAATATATATATCGCATCCGGTCACAGTCCGGACAGCCAAATGAACATAGGAAATTTCCAGTAATTAAATTCTAAATGGAGAAACCCATGTTCCACAGAGACGTAAACCAGCACTAACGGCAATCCTGGACCGTGCCGAGTTCCCAATATGTGAAATATACTCGGCACAAAATTCTGTACGTGTATGCGATGAAAGACATCAAGGCTTCACACCTTCCCGGGGAAGTGTTACAAGGGAAATCGAAATGTATCTTCTTTGTGTAGGACATTGCACTGTGGGAGTTGTTCGTTCTACATGACAACTGGAACAAGCCTTCGGCTATAAGAGTATTTATTGATTCTGTGAAATGATTTTTTCGATCTGTTCATGCCTTGGGGCTTCCTCTCTGCCAAAGTGGACAATACCACATGATGTATATAACCTTCTATAACACACAAGATGCAACATAACTGACAAAACAGTGCACGAAAGATTTGTGCGTAAAGTTGCGAAGCCGAATTACCTCATAGCATGAAGGTTAACATAACTCGGGGTTTTTCCAAGCTCAGCACCAGAATTAAGCATTTTGTACGGCTTCCAGTAATGGAACAGTAGCTGCACAACAAGCATAGGAAGGGCGTCAAAGAGATACATATATACCTCACGTGAAATAAGATAGCCATCGTGTCCTTGCAAAAACTCTACCACCCGATACAGACATCGGAAGATGATCAAGGCAGCCATCAGAAAAAGGATGTACAGGAGAGTTCCCCAAGGGGCCCCCAGGAACCCTCCCTGTGTTTGACGAATTCGAAGCGCAAACTTCACGGACACGTAAAGGAAAAAGCCAAAAAAGAGTAGCTGGAAGAAGAGACCAAAAACAATCACTTTTTGTCCAGTACTAGACAGTCCAGATATTGCCATAAGGCCACCTCCACTGCATTGTAAGAGGAATGCAATGACGTCGCCGACAACAAATATTTTTGTCACTTTTGTCGGAGCAATGATAGATAAATCGGGACGCTTCGTGCAATGTACAATGCGTCCGTACAACATGTAGATCGTCGCTGCATAGAGTGAAGGAGGAAGGAGGATCAGGAGTGATTGACTAATGTACGGAGCGAGGCTTTTGGGGTTCTTGGCAGAAATAGCGCGGCTAATGTATCCCGCAGTCATCACTAATTTGTGTCAGTAGGCTTCAAGGAGAGGGTGACTGTGATACATCACAGAATCCATGTATGAGAAGGAAGGGTACTGACTAATGGAGCCAATGATGAATGCTGTGAAGAACCATGCCCTTGCCTTGAAAAACGCGTGCCAAATATGAACTGCTGCACTAGTGGCAAAGACCAGCGCAAAAATCACACTTGCAGCGACACTCGGATCATAGTTGTAAAGGGCAAAGTCATCATCATTTGCCATTGCTGGGCTGTGTAGAAGGGAACGAGTCGCTAGTGTGGGTGGTGGATAAAGGAAGAACAAATCTAGCTTGTATGCAGGAGAAAACAAAAGGGTGGAATTCACACAACAGATTCAAAACCAGCCACCCGGGCTATATATATTTAGAGAATTGGAACAAAGAGAAAAGCAGCGGTTGTTTCTCAGGTAAAATAGCCCAACACGATGGAACTCTATCCAGCTGCCACTAGGCGCATCATCAATGGGGCTAGAATTCCCTCGCCCAAGTTGCTAAAGTTAGAGTACGAATACGAAAGCATTGCGACCGACCAGTACGGAGTACTCCGGCATGTTTACCACTTTCTACTGTTAACGAACAGGGAGGGTGCGAATAAGAAATCTTCAAGGATGTGACTATAAAAATCAGGCTGTACACTAAGGGTCCACTGGTGGGGCATAGAGTCCTAGGGACGGTACTGTACCGTTAGTGTACGAAAATACGAGAATGAACCAAATAAAGTTCAACACAGAGAAGAATATAAGATCAAACATGGCCGCAGGATTTTACTTTCGTTCATTCGATATCTTGAATCCTCTGCCCTATTTGTCCTTCCAATATAATAAGGCAGCAACTAGTGGAAAAGAAAGATGTCGACTCAGTCCAGCAACGAAACTGCAGCATGGGCTTATTATCGATACTCCCCATCTCTGATTGCGGCTACCATCTTTACTGTACTATTCGGTCTAACCACGTTTGTACATCTTTACCAACTGGCCAGATTTCGAGCGTGGTTCTTCATTCCGTTTGTCATAGGCGGATTCTGTAAGTGCATCTCTTTGTCCCTTCATCGCGAGCCGGGAAACACAACTGATATGATGATTTTCCTATATGCAGTCGAATGGGTTGGATATGTGGGACGCATACTATCTAGCCAAGAGAGTCCCAATTGGACCATGGGCCCTTATATCCAGCAAAGTCTGCTCCTTCTGCTTGCCCCCGCACTCTTTGCCGCTTCGATTTACATGATACTGGGCCGAATGGTCTTACGTCTCGATTCAGAGAAGCTCTGCATATTCAAGAAAAAATGGTTGACCAAATTCTTTGTCACTGGAGACGTGTTATCTTTCTCAGTTCAGGCAGCTGGTAAGCGAATAATTCCTCATCTTTTGGTTGTTCCAGCAAGGTGTTAGACTGACTTGTATACACGGGACTATAGGTGGCGGAATTATGGCCGGTGGCTCGTGGGATTCACTTCGCTTGGGTGAAAAGATTGTCGTCGCAGGCCTGATAATACAGGTTCTCTTCTTCGGCTTCTTCATTATCACAAGTGCAATATTCCATATTCGCCTCCGTAAATCACCAACCCAACAGTCACAGGCGCTCTCGGGTATATGGCATAAGCACATCACGGTTCTCTACGTTGCGAACATTCTCATCATGGTTCGTTCCATATTTCGCACGGTCGAGTACGCCATGGGGAACAACGGATACTTGCTCCGCCATGAGGTTTTCTTATATGTCTTCGATGGATTGTTGATGTTTGCAGTCATGCTATTATTGAATTTCATTCACCCAAGTGAAATGCTCTCCCTCTCGCGGGGGAAGTACTCATGAATTCATACACGTCTGGCGTTATTGACCCATGAGGTATCTACTGGATTAATGCTATTTACGCTTTCCTTTTTTTTTGTTCGGTTGTGGGTACAAGGGTTTTACGTTCAATGCAAGACAAATGTAGTCCGAATTTATTCATGAAGTCACTCATTTTTTTTCTAATGTAAATTGGTGGTCTTAGTTGGCCTAAGTTATCCACGCCAAGCACTAGTTAGTTACTAGAAAAGGCTAGGCTAAGCATTCTTTCAAAGCACTATAGGTAGTGGCGCACACATACAATGCCGTGAAGACCACTGGATTACACAAAATAACCTCTTTTTAGTCTCCATCGGTCGGCTATAACCATAACTTGCAATTCGATCCCCTGTTTGCGCTTCATTTCAACGCTGAAATCCGCATTTTTCAGTGAAATTAGAAAGACCGAACCATGGAAATAATGGCTGAAAGGGGTAATCTTGATGCCTGGATCCAGGTGGGGCGACTTATGTAATGTAGATCTTCATCCATGGATTTCACTACCCTAACTCAACATTAAGGACTGAGGACTCGACTGAACAATCACTTCGGTATATTTCAACCGTGCAAAGCCCGCCACGTCTTATAATCCCACTTTACTCCCCGACGTCTTTTCCTCCACATAGCTTCCTGTTCTTGGTGCGATTTTGCCATGCCATCACGACGGTCTCATCGGAAATCTCGCGATGGATGCAGTCCTTGCAAACAGCGTAGGGTCAAGGTACGCAAATCTTCTACTTTTTATTGCACGATGCATATAGTGTCTTGTTCAACCACTGACAACATGCAGTGTGACGAGCGCCGCCCTGAATGTACGAATTGCACGAACCGAAATACTGTTTGCCAGTACGCCTCTGAAGCTTCCGTGACGTCAGCCCGCTCGAACACCGAAGAGTCTTCTCCTTGCTCATTGCCGATCCATCCTTTTCATGCATCCGCTCAGACAAACTCGATATCTATTCCACATGGTCAAACATCTATACCAAACAAGCAGGCGGAGAGTGCCGCAAACCTTCCACTAATCTCACGCCTTAATATTCGCGACATGGAGCTTCTTCTCCACTGGTGCTCCTCGACTTACGCGACAATGGCACATTCCACAGAGGTTGAAAATGTATTTCAATTTCTCTTGCCCACGGAGGGCCTGACATATCCATTTGTGCTTCACGGAGTGCTAGCATTGTCTGCGCTTCACATCGCACGTACAGAGAACCGAAGTGACCGGCCGAAGTATTTCTCTATTGCCTTAGAGCACCAGAATTGTGCACTCGCTCTATTCAGGCCTGAGGTTCTTTCGCTCAATTGTGAAAACAGCAATACCCTGTTTTTATTTTCCGGTATTCTCTATCAACTAGCGTTTGCAAAGGGGCCGTGTTCCCCGTTTGCAGAGACTTATGACCCCGTTCGTGACCTTCTTCAAGGGTTCGATCTATGCAGAGGGCTCCGCGAAGTGACAGGGCTCACATGGCACTGGGTCAAAGAGGGGAGAATTTCAGATGTGCTGCTCCGCGTGGATGACAACAAGATATGGCCCCTTCCTGATAAAGTCCAGGAAGCCTTTTCACGTTTAAGCCGTTTAAATGAATATTACGGAAAGGACGTCGGCACTCATGACACAGCCTGCTATGCTTCTGCTATTAGCTCTCTAACAGACTTGATGGAAATATCCCAGGGCAAACCACGTAGGGCTGAACTGGCGATGAGATGGTCATTTAACCTCACAGACAAGTATGTGGACTTGTTGAGGGAACGTGACTCAATGGCACTCGTTATTCTAGCACATTATTGTCTCTTGCTTCATAATTGCAGGCGCCAGTGGTGGATGGAGGACTGGAGCTTGCATCTCGCACGTTCTGTTTGGGGTCTTCTTGGCGAGAATTGGAGACCATCAGCAATGTGGGCTTTGAAAGAAGTGGGGCTCGAGGTTTGAATGTAAATGATTATCCAGGTCTACGATACCTTCGAAGATCAATGTGGTGCTGAGACTTCGAAATCCGCCCCTAAAGTGGCTACTGACTGTAAAGTGGCTACTGACTGGACTGGACTCTGTCTCCAGCCTGAAACATGAGCACTGGATTTGAACAGCCATCATTTCCGACTACTAATATACTTCTACATATAATGAACATTTTACGCCAATATCAGACACTTCCAGGTATTCCTGGTATGACCACTCAACTATTGTGCATGTCTTAGTGATCGGCGTTGAGCCTTATAGAGTCAACCAAATCTTTGTGTCAGGATGTTTATTCATATCAAGACTCCTGAACCTCGATCCATGACTCTAGAAGGTATTGAAGTGAAACTGTGCCAGTATATTGTCAAAGATGTTTGGCTTCACCGAGTCACGTTGTAGCACTCCTTCTGTGGTCAGATCCATACAAATATCATTTCCAAGAACAACTAAGAACTTGTTGAGTCACGACTAGACCACTCCATCAACAACAGAGGCAGCAGGTGCAGCACTCGAAGCAGAGAAGCCCAGTGCAACTATAGTTTTAATCAGCAAAACTGAATTCGAGAGGTTGGTGACAAGGTTCTACTAACACTCCACAGCAAATGTCTGCTCCTTCGCCGCCACCACGCAATTGTAGCTGTTGCATCTGATCGGGGGCACTCTAAGCAAATTTAGTAAGTGCCTCCAGTAAAGAAATGAATGTTGTGATACTTACAGGCTGCTGGTCGATAACTCTTCCTGTCACAGGGGAAGGCGGGCTAGAGAATTTCTGTTTGGTCATGCCCCCCAAGTGGTGTTGCTGCGATGCTGCCTCCTGACGTGAGGACTTGAGGATGCTGAAAAGGCTTTGGAACATGTTGCTAGCGACTGTGGTATTATTAATTCTAACTCGGTAGAAGAGGTTCGAAAGTCTGAGGAGTTATATATCATAAAAGGATACTTGACAGAGGTAGAAAAGGAGAATAAAATGGCTTATCCATCTACAGATTAGTCACCGCAACTGCGATCTAAATACTGAATATTGTACTGGTTTTTGTGTGGAATGGCTTCTGGATGGATGATGGGACCGGCGGAGATACATGCAATTCCCTTCCCGTAATTGAGTACGAAGGGAGCTATTTGCCTCGTCGGGTGGGTCGATGTGTCTGAGATTTACAGTTGGTGTACGAATACGAATGATGTGGAATCTCTATTCGGTCGCTACAAGCTTGGCAAACGCTTCGTTCAGCCCTGTGCCTTCTTGTCCCAGTGGTTTTACTAAACTCTAGAAGACTTGAGTGAACAGCCAACCATACTACCCACATTTCTGGCAAATTTCGCTATCTACAGGTGTTTTAGATCAGACATATATGGCCTACAAACCTACTTACTTCTTGGCTTCGTGCGTGCAAAAAGTAAAGTGATACCATACGTGAGGCACCATGATCAAAAATATATATCGCAGTACTCCGATAGGGGGAATCGAACCCCCGGCTGCCGTGTGAGAGACGGCGATGTTAGCCACTACACCATATCGGACGGGTACGGTGAACATTCCGGTGTGGCTTATCTACGGGCGACTAATTCCACCACCAATACATAACTCTCTAATTGGATATTGCCTTACCGTTTATTTCATCACCGCCTTCTTGAAGCATATACACTAATTTCCATTTGTATACAACATACTAATTTCGACCTCCCTTTTATTTCTATATGAACGTATAAGGACACTTATCTTCCAAGTTGGCCTTTCTGATCGGCGAATTATAACGACTCTTCAAACCAAAGGCTTTTATATTAGTGCCCGTACTATAAAAAGGCTCCGGCTCCGGCTTGGTATTCATCGTCGCGCCAATTCAAAGGAAAAGCAAGAGACTTAGCTCCAATTAATCAACCAAATCCTATAAGAAGGGATTGAAATTAGTGATATTAAAGTAGAGGGGAAGAGAAGGGGACGATAACATAGTGGGAAGGCTTCAACGCCTAGGGAATTCTAGGATTATTAGGTATTGTTGTAGCCTTAGCCCTTTAGTTAGTGCCTTAGGCATCACTCCCTTAGTAGTTAGTTAGTAGGCAGAATCTAACTAGTTAGTTAACTCTCCCACAATAGAATAGTGTCAACATTTGGTGCCTATTTTCTAAGGTATGAAGGTTATTGACCCAGTAATCCGGGTATTCAGACATCCTTAGGCTTCAATATTTCTAATAACTAGTCAGTTACATAGTTACAACATAACGTATTTCACTACCGAGCCGCCACAACCACCGAGCCGCCACCCTAAGAACACCATAGTAAATGGGATATATTCTACATTTATATCTCAACAACCATGTTTTTATTTTAGCTCTTTATTTCTCGATAGCTATCGATAAGACTTATCAGGACCATGTATCAATTTCAAAGAGAGCAGAAGGCTATTATCATGATTTCGAAAATTACTGAAAATTACGTCGCGAAAAACTAAATATATATATATCACAATCATTAAGTTATAAATATTTTCCAAACTCCCTAGAGAGGCTACATATCAGCTAAAAAGCATCAGTATAATAGGTAACTTTCATATAGCCTAACGTTGTAGAGATATCAAGTTGTAATTTATCCCATTTACTATGGTGTTTTCGGTGTGGCGACTCGGTGGTTTATGGCGGCTCGGTAACTAGTTAGTGAAATACGTTAGTAGTTTTTGTAAAGCGAGAGTGGATCGAAATTACTGCCTGGCAATATTAACCAATAAGAGAGTTAAGTATCGGTGGTCCCGTTAGTCGCCCGTATTTATCACTCTTCCGGTTTAGCGTCGTCGGTCGCTCTGCGCTCCCGTGCGTGGTAGTATATGAGTTTCGACCTCCCCCTCCCGTCCAGCCTCTCGATCTGTTGGTTTTTTGCCCCCTCTCCCTGGTCACTGCAGCCGATGCATTTTCGCTATTGATCCGGATCATCGAGCTCCGGAGCTTCGCCACCTTTTCTGGACCCTGTACGGCGGCCTCTCGTCGGCTTCTCAGCACGCTTCTTGTGGCCAATCCACCGTGCTCCCCGGATGGACCTCCTCCGTTAGCTCCGAGAGCTCGCGAGATGGGACTGTCCTTGGTGACACCACGTGGCAAGCAAACCGCATGATGTGTTGACCAGCCGGCCGGCACTTGGCCGTTGCCAGCTGCGCATGCCTTCGATCTACGCTCTTGAAGACTACATCTTACGACAAGTCTACCTGCTTCTTAGAGTGATCGGGATCTACCGCTTATGGATCGCGTTTTTAGCTCTTAGGAGCTTACTCCGCCAGCTACGTTCCGAAGATGATTTAGCAACGATTCTCTCGTTGGCGACGGCTACGATTGTTTACAATGATCGAATCAGATTCCGACTCGGCTTCCTGATTTCAAGAAACGTAAAGCGATGGCATTGAACCTGTTCGTCCGTTCTCCATCACCCTCCACCGGTCTATCGCGAGGTCGATCCTGAGACCTATACCGTCCCGATCCTCGTTATCACGCGCGCCCTGTGACTAGAACCTTTGCTAGCTATATGATTCATTGGCAGAGAGGGTGCAATGGGCTTATATAGCCGGCGCTCGCTATCACCCGATCCTAACTTGGCCTGAGCTGTGTTCTTGGGATTGATTGGTAGGTACGGGGTGATTGAGCTGCGTCATAGCGTCCGACGTCTATTTCGGGAGTCCGGTTCGTGCCTTGGCCTTCGAGCGGCCTAACGATTGGAATTCAGCGTTCCTCGGCTTGAATAGGTTAAGTCCGATGCGCATTACATATAGTCGGTTGTCTAACAAGTCGGAGAAAGCAAGTTGGGACGTGTAGGGACTGGTGATACCCTTGTTCTAGGCATGCCGGGTCGGTGTGAGCCCTAGAATTATTGGAAGAGGTGTCTTGATCGGCGACAAAGCCGTGTTCTATCTAAAATTGGGACCTCGCCTCGTCTACCTCGTGAACCCAGCATGGTGTTTATAATGACACCCACTCTATAAATTTAGACGGACCGTCCGTGAGTTCGCTATTCTCGCACATCTACGAAGTCTTAAGAATCAAGCAATTGCTTCTCCTTTCGCTCCCCACGTAAAGAAAAATCTATTTACGACAACAAGGTTTCTTTTAGCCATAGCTACGGATAACAGTCCTTACGTCGGTATGCGAATCCTGTTTTTTCTTTTTTTTTTTTCTTTCTTTCTTTCCTCCTTCTGTTTATTATGGGTTCATTGAACGATCTAACGATTACTAGACTACTTTTCTTTCGGCTGGGCTACTATACGAACTACCACCTATGACGGTGGTGAACTCGGTTCCGAAAGCAATCCTATAGTGATCAGCGACTCGGAACCTTTCGGCTCGCCTTCCAATCACATAGTCCTCTACTGTGAGAATTATGACCCTAGTACTCATAGTCTGTCCGTCCGACCCTCTTCCGAAGCTAACACTGAAATCACATATACGCCGGAATTTTGGGATGGCGTTGTGAATAATATCTACCACGACTCACAGCACGAGGGTCTAGGTTTAGATCCAGAGGCTGGCTCGCGGGCTTCATCTCTGATACATCCAGGCTCCGAGAAAGCCCCGATAGTTGGCCAGCTATCCTTAGGAGTGCTAATAGATGGAGACGGAAGGGGGACTGTCGTGTCGATTTCACACGAAAACAATACGGAGGAACGTCACGTTGAACAACGGACCTCGCCCGAGGTTTCAGATACAGTTCCTGCCAGCCAGGTCCCACCTTCCATTTACTCTAGCCCAGGGCAGAGTCAGACGATCACTCAGCTGTCACCAAAGGAGTTCCAAGTTAAGGATGTTGGACGGACTGACAAGATGGAATACGAGATGGAAGACGAGATTGCGCAATTAGGGTCGCCTTCAAACCCCATCGTATCGCGCATTGAGAGAATGATGCGGCGAATGAAAATGCAACAGAAGAACAATAGAGAAAGACCTACGTCGGTAAGCTTTATTAATTAAAGCTTTACTTTATACTAGATCTCGAAGCCCGCCTAGCCCGCTAGATAGTATATAAAACTAGTTTATACAAGGCTTCCGTCCTATAATATAAGGTGCTATCTTACTCGCTGAAGAGGATAAGGATTTAAGTGCCGTTAACGAGAAGTAGAAGCAAAAGAGAGCTAGATCCCGGAGGCAGGTATTCAATGCCGAGTTGGTTACAGTTGTATAGAGAGGCTTGAAAGCGGTCTAAAACAAGGCCAAATTCAGGCATATAGGTATTAAATTATGGCATCTGTCATTGAGCGCTATACACCGTCGTAGAATGATTTACAGTACATTGTATAGGGCGGTGTAAGGAGCGGTCAATAGCCAGACCAAAGATAGGCATCAAGGCATGAACATTTACCGGAAATAGGGTTTTGGCAGCTGGCGCCTATACCGCTGGGTATGTCAACCACCATTCAGTTACGTGATATGTACCGAAATTTTTGGGTACACACACACTTTTCATTAACGCCCGGAGGCTAAACTGAAAGGGCAACTGTCACTAATCTATCACCACATGTGTCTAGTATATGCCGTGTCTCCATAGAGCCCATACAGGATTCCTTTCAGTATGTCATCTCAACTGTCAATATCGTCGCAGGTCCTCGCGGGTTAGTATTTAGTTAGTAGACTGGCTTGAAGGCGCTTCTTCAAGTGTTCAACATCCTATCGTCGGCAATTGAAGCGCGTCTACCATCTCTGGTACGAGGTGGTTGGTAGGGGTTAGTTTGTGGGACGGGTGTCATTTATGTTTGTCGATGCGGCTAAGCGGCGTCGAGTTGGCCCGTGGCGATTGCAAACCGTATTAAAGCTCGTACTGCTTCCAAATTCGGCGTCCAGCTCTGATCATCGGAGGGAGATTTTCCGCCTAAGAAGAAGGGTATGTTGCCTCGGTGAGTATAGGTACATTGCAGTATTTCCGTCCGGTGTGCATTCCACTTCCGACATCGAAAGAGGAAGTGTTCCACGGTCTCTGTTGCTTGTCCATATCCACACTGATCTGTCTCCGCAACGTTAATCCGATAGAGATATCTATTGAGTCTAGCCATGCTAGCCTGGAGTTGGGCCAGCACGCTTGCTTCTTTCCAAGACAATCGATCATACAGCTGCCGGGTGTGTTTTCCCGGGATATCCACTCGTTTGGAATGTCTCCCCACGTTCTCAGGCAAGCCTTTGCTGGCTGCGATCTGGGACGGTGCGATATTCAGAGCGGTTGAGAGAGTCCGTATATTGCTCAGGTGACTGAGTGGCGGAGTACGGGCGACATCTGCATAAGACGGGGAACCCGTGAGAGAGGGAGCGCTGATTTCCTCACGCAGAGATTCAATTTCGCGAAGAATCTCATCATGGTTGTTCGGAGAGCATGTCTCGGGGTGCGTTTGCGGTGTCGCAGGTCGATCTGTCAGGGTCTGTAGCTCGTGTCGAACTTCCGCAAAGGCGGCACTAAACTTCTTTGACTATTCGAAGTTCTTCCTTGTGCAACTCATCTCGCCGTCCGATCTCTCTCCTGAGTTTGACAAGCCCTTTCACGAGATTGGCGGTACTCAGGTCTTCACCCTCGGTCGAGGAGTCGTCTTAAGTTGCCGAGTTACGTTCTTCTGGTTCAATTTGCGTTGTCTTATTTTGTGGGGACCGCGTGTTCCTCTGTTCGTTGTGGATCTCTTGCTCCCGAGCATAGTTATTCGGTGGTCTGGTGGTGCGTTTCGGTCTTGACAGCGCGGTGGTGAATCCCCGTGTTCGTCACGGTCGGGCAGTTCAGGGGTTCGCATGGCGGCCCGTCCCGCCATCACTCACGGTCGATACAGGAAGTCCGTATCGTCGGCACGTGGCACTCTAGCTTCGTGGCAGCTACTTGAGGTCGACAGCAAGAGAAGCTGTCGACTAGCGCAGAAATTTGCAACTTATGGGCAGCCACTTGCGGTAGTTATTGACTCGGATTGAGGTACATGAATGCAAAACCAGCTTCACCAATTTACACTTTCATTCTTTCTAGGCCCCGCTGCCAAGGCTTTAGTCCGAGAAATGGGTCTCTGCTAGCTCTGATTTCATCCACTCACTCCGTTGGTGGATTCTGAATGGGCCGCTGTGGGTGATTTTCGGTCTATCACGATGATATGATTCGTCACTAGTCGTGACCGACGCCTCAGCCGTAGACATGTGGGGCCAATCAGGAAATAGGATTGTCAGTTTCGGGGTTCAGATCTTCATAAAGTCATTTCCCATGCGCTTCAGCTGGACCGCATTAACCAGAGCTTTCAAGAATTTCACCTCTCGCATTTCCCAACTGAAGATCAAAATCAGACTCGCGAGACTCCGATTTCTGAAACTCATTAGACCATCCAAGGAGGCCGTTGGCACCACGTAATGAAATTTCTTTGCTGTGGTAAAGGGGATAGAGTCGACGGCGACCAAGTCCCTCCGCGACTTAGTCCCGCGCCTAGCCAAGGGGAAGGTAATTCAATTTCCTCACCGATCACCCATAGCGCCGGTGTACCTCCTGTGCGAAAGAAGACGGCTGTTCCGAGAGACCTCTGGACGGAGGCGTACAATAGTCTACCCGAAGAGCGTCAGAACTTTGTCCCACTCAAAGGTACTGGCTCCACAACGTATGCCATTGATATGGTGATCGACCAGACAAAGGCCAAGTACACGGAATGGCAGGAAAGCGGTTTCAAGATCCAACGCAAAGACGAAAAAGACATTGATGTCCGTGCAACTTCGGAGAAGATCCTGGACGCAGCCTTACAGGCCAAGGATCTCATTTCTAATTTGGCCGCGTTTGATCCGACGGGAAAGGGTAAGTTTCATGTGGATTATTGGGGAATGTCGCACTCATATGTTTTCAGCTTCGGCGGCATGGTCGGTCGTATCGCTTGGTCTGACGGTAAGTGTTGCGTATCGAGTTTGCTTGTTCCGGGTAGTAGGCTGATAGACAAGCAGATGATTTCGAACAACAACACTCGTCGTGATGCGACGTTCGCATCATCGGAATATCTGGCTGAAAGCCTTGCTTATTATGCTTTGATCGATGCACACTACCGTCATGACAAGATGGAAGGCGGGGAGAACTTCGACCGCGCACTTCTCCGGGTGTATGCTGCGATCTTGGAGTATACGGCCGAAGTGACCAAACGCCACCAGGAAAGTTTTATTGGTACAAGACCTATCGTTCATTCCGCTGGTATTGTCGTATTCGAGGGTAGCCTTCGCTAACGCTCTTCCAGGTCAAATGGCTCGAAGTGTCAGAGCCATAGCCGATGATCCCCTTACTCAATTAAAAGCCGCAATTGAGCAGAATCGCCTCGACGCAGAGAGGTGGGCAAATGTAACGGAGAACCTCCGTACGTCAGCTTCCTTTAAGGCCCGAAAACAGATACTAACAGAGAAAAGGTAATCGGAAAGTAGCGAAAGACACACTTGACCTACTGGACAAAAACACTGCCATCACAATGAGCATTCGTTCCAAAATTCTGAGTATGTTTGGCACCCACGCCAGTCAGTTATGCGATCCAGTATTCAGTTGATTGATTTTCTCCTTAGGCGACGAAGAGAAGGACATCATGAAATGGGTGTCAAATGAGCCCTTCTCAGAGAATCAAAGTGGTAACCAGGAGATACGGTCTCCTGATACAGGCAATTGGCTTCTCCAGTCAACGAAATATAAAGACTGGAAGGCTTCTTCCGGGAGTATGCTCTGGCTTCCTGGCGTTGGTAAGTCGGTCCATGTTCTCGTCCGAAAACCAACTAATACCCCTGTGTCTTGTGAAAGTCGGTTGTGGGAAATCAATTCTTTGGTATGTATCATGATCCTGTCCATTGCGGGCGATTTCTTATTCTTTATAGTTCAACCATCATCCAGGATATTCATGATCAATGCAAGAAAGATGGATCAAAATCGCTAGGGTACTGGTATTTTCAATTCACGCAAAAGCGCAGTGTGGAAAAGATGATACGATCTTTGATTCGGCAGCTCAGTCGAAGCCCCTTGGCAGACTCAGTCACTGAGGCTTGGGAGTACCACAGTAGGAGAGGTGGCCAGCCAAACCGGGAAGCCTTCTTAACCATGCTTGATGATGTGATTACCAGCACACCTAAGGACGTCTTTCTTGTCTTCGATGCGCTTGATGAATGCCCGACAGACAAAAAGGAGCGACAGCAGCTGCTTAACTTCTTGGACAATCTTGTCAAGCGACACCAGAAGATTCACATTATTGCTACTGGTCGACCGGAACGAGATATCGTGGCAAAAATGGACATGTTCCCATCAATTGACCTGGCAGCTCGACTGGAAAAAGACGTGGAAATATTTGTGCGCGATAAAATCGACGATGAGGGCGGTCACCTCGTTGATGTGAGCACGGAAATTAAAGCCTCCATTCGGGAAGCTCTATTGAGCACCGGAGAACGGTATGTCGACATGATACTCAGAAAGTTAGTGCGAGGTGCGTATACTGATAAACCCTCTTGACTAGACGCTTCAGGTGGGCTAGTCTCCAGATCGAACGACTGAACAAGTGCCCCAACGAGAATCTAATCAAGGAGGCTCTGCGCACGCTACCCAGGGACCTTGAGCAAACCTATCAAGCAATTGTGAACAAGATTGTAGAGGACGGCTATGGGTCTCTTGCTCGCCCGATGCTAATGCTACTGTGCTTCCCGGCGGGTCCTTTGCACTTAAAGACAGTCGCAACTCTAGGGCGCTTGACGTCACCTGCATGGGTTGTGGAAATATGCACATCATATCTGCTCTCGGTATCGGGTGAATTGGTCAAATTAGCGCACTATTCCGTGAAAGAATTCCTGGTCAATTCAGATGATCGCCAGAATAGCAATGAGTGTTGCTTCTTTGAGGTCTCTGCGCAGGAAACCTTGGCCATGATGACAGTTGACTCGCTCCTTGAGCAGAATAAGCAATTGGACAAAGAGACCGCAATGTCGCGGCCCTTCTTGGTCTTCGCTGCAGTCTATTGGTCAACTTATATCACTGCATTAGGAACTTCTTCCGCTTGGCCCGAAGGCCTTCAGGATAAAGTAGACCGTCTGTTCACTGAGCCTACTGTTTATTTCAATTGGCTTCGCATAGCTGACAATCACAACAATCCCAACGTCGGCCAATGGAATTGGCTTCCTGAGGAGTGTCCGCTACCCATCTATCGAGCCATAGAACTCTCCCTCACACACACAGTGGATACCCTCATCAAGCAGGGCATAAATCCACTCGAAGGGCCCGAGGACCTCAGATCTCCTTTGAATGAGGCCGTTGCGACGGGCCGCTTTGCAGTAGTGAGCATGCTGCTAAAGAAGAATCTCCCGATCAATAGCCAAGATGCGAACGACATGATTCGCTCAATGGATACTGATTTCCGTACTGGCGAAAACGAGACATTGACAGGAGAGCTGCAAGAGGTCCTACATGCAATGTGGGATATGGGACTCATGGGTGATCAGTCACAAGTTACCAACAAAATTATTTCCGAAGAGTTCATTCGTCATTCTTTGATGAATCATGACTTATCGCTTCCAATACTGAGCGAGCTTCTGGACTGGCGCGAGGCAGGGTCAGTCTCATTCATCCTTCCTGAAGATACCCTATCGCTGGCAATGAGAAGCTCCTATCGTGGTGACGAATTGATGACCTTGTTGCTTAAAAGGTGCGATTCTGAGATTCACGTCCCCCCTGACCTCTTTAGCAATGGTGGATCGAGAGGGCAGTCCGGTGGGCTTTCTGTCCTCATGCACTGTCGAGTATCTTCGCTCATCATGACGGACGATCTTGTTAGCACTATGGCCTCAACATTTGATGCTGAAAATATGGAGTTCGTTCTTCAGGCTCGTTCAGATATCCGGGTGACAGAAGAAGTTCTGGCATCCGGGGCACATAATCGGTTCGGCCTATCAGTCTTTAGATTATTGTGGGATCGTCGCGTTCCGGGCACATCTGTCACAAACGAAGTTCTTTGTGTCGCCGCGGGCAACAGGACAAGCCCAGATATCATGCAATTTGTGATTGACAAACTTGAGCCTGGGACCAATATTGATGGAGACGTTCTTGGCTGGGCGCATCATAACGATCGCAGCGGATCGGCCATGTTCCAAATCATTCTCGGCAGCCCGGTGGTTACGGTCGACATATCTGAAAACTTGATCACCCGTACCCTCTTCAAACCGAACAATACATTGGAAATTCTTAAATTGCTCGTGGACTACTCCGCATCACAATTCTCCGTCACTGAGGTTATGGTGGAGATTGCAGCCCAGCACGAGTTTGACGCATCTTCGTTGCTCAATTACTTGAATAAACTGCACAATACCCCTATCCCCGTCACATCTGACGCGCTACTGAACGCCATAAACTCCGGATCAAACGGATTAGAGATCTTACTGGATAACTATCAGGGTCCGATTCCAGAGGAAGTCTGGGTCTCAGCCGCTCTCGAAGACGAAGATAGATTCCTTCGTATCCTTCTAGATAGGAACAGCGGATTTGTTCCTCTCAGTCGTATACTTGCGGAATTCATGGACCGTGAACCTTCCCCTACTGTCTTGACATTGCTCCTTGACAGAAAGCTCGTGAGGGCTGATGAGACACTTCTTGAGGCCGTGGCTGGAGGCTTTGAAACAGTGTCAGCTTTATTCACTTATGACCCGAGCATCAGAGTTACATACCTGGCGTTGACACGTGCAGCTGCCGATCCTCGATCAATGCGGCTTCTTCTAGACAAAGACAACTGCAAGTCCCCGATCACAGAGGACATCATCGTACGCACGACGGAAGGCAATAGGTGTCAAGAGACCATTGAATCCATCATTCGCCGGAGGGGGCCCGTTCCTATCACACAGAAGGTATTTGAAGCAGCATTGAGTAATGGTACAGCAGAGTCGCTTCCCTGGCTATTGGAACAGCGCCCAGACCTCAACCTTTCTCCCAGAGGGGTTTTTGAAGGTATTTGGCGTAGCAGAGAAGTTTCAGTCGACATTAAGTTGCGAGTGCTAGAAGGTTTCATGTGGCTCGAAGGCGAACCCGACGCTTTGCTTAGAGGAAGTTTGCTCGCATCGGTCATAGAATTTCATCCCTACGACAGCAAGGCCAAGGAGAATTATGGACTTCGTGAGATTGTGGAAATATTTTTCGTGGATGAAGGTGGAAAACTCCCCGCTTCTGATATTCAGCGTGTGGCAGAAATAATTGTCGAGCGAGGTGACAATGAGACAGTACGGAAGTTCTTTGAGGCAGGATTTTGGGAATCTATTGCAGAGCGTCTCGTTCAAGCAGCGGAGCAGAATAACACGCCCATGAAAGGTGGCCTCATTCGAGCTGCTGAGAAAAACGTGATCGCTGATCGGGAGCCACTCATCTCGCTGCTGTCCACATTACAGTCGAGCTAAGTATTCATCTCAGCCATTCGGGCCAGGGGAGATACGGTGGTTACAATGTTGGAAGGCGTAGGTGATTGCAAAATAGATAAATTCAACGCTAATCGACAGTAGTATTCACGGCACAGAATACGAGTATGACCCGGGTAGTCCGTAAGAACTGAGGGACACATTGGCAAACGTTGCGCCAGACCCGGGCCCGGAAAGGCCTGTGCAATTCATCGACCAAGCATCTCTCGACTCATAACCAGCTGCTTCTATCGTGAGATAGCGCGGTAAGGCGGAGACGGTCCTTATACGGGCGACTAATGGGACCACCGATACATAACTCTCTCATTGGTTCATATTGCCAGGCAGTAATTTAGATCCACGCTCACTTCACAAGTACCATGTTGAATCTAGTTATAGTTATACAATTGGCGTAGTACTTTATATAGTATTTCTATAAATGGATACTATATTAATTTTTCAAAATCGGCTCTTTATACTCCTAACTCTTAACTCTTAACTCTTAATCTGAATTGAATCTGAATTGAACCTGAAGAAAATTGGCAGATCTCCTGGCCGCTAGTTTAGGGGTGGGTGAATCTTTATAGGATAGACTGTTGTATAGCTACTGCGTAGGCGCACCATTATTATGTGACTGTGACCACTAGAGTCGCCCGTAGTTATGTAGTAGTTATTCAGATATTCTAACTTTTCTGCCGTTCTAAATTAAGGCATTCAGGCATAAACCTCCCTCCAAAAGGGGTTTTGAACCCAGGCCCCTATACGTCTTCGTAATCGGGTAACTTCACTCTATATCCATTTGGATATATATCCATGGACGTAATACTGTGCCGCTACTTATGTATGTAGACAGGTACTCGCACTATACGGAAAATCCACGTAGAACGGAACTTTTTAAAGTCCAAGGTAAAGAAGACATGTGAATGAGGGTTAACTAGACTAGATATATCCGATCGACTTTGAAGAAAATGAAGTCAACCAGTGCCCGCGAGCAGTTGCTCTGGATTCCTTACCCTTTCAAGTTCGCATGAATCATCGTGCCAATTCAAGGCTCTAGTCGGCCAATTTTTGGTCTGGTACAGCAGTTTGTTCTTCAGCGCCCCATTCAATGTTTGTATAGCCATGAGCGACTAGATAATCCTTCCACTCCTGGTCACCATGATCCAGGATTTTATTGCAGTCCTGGAGCACAAACCACGCCAGACAAGCCCCGAGAACAGCAAATCCTGATCCGATGAGAAAGACAGCCTGGGTTCCATGAAAGTCATCATCCCCCCAATTAGCCATGATCGGCTTGAAGACTTGAGTTCCAATTGCAGCCCCAGCCTTACTCCAAGCAGCAGCGAATCCGACTGCGTGGCCGCGAACCGATGTGGGAAAGCTTTCACTGGCAGTGAGAACAATTGTGGCACCTGGGCCGACCTCTCCAAGGGTAAGAAATATGCCGTAGAGCACGATAAACAACGGCAGATTTGTCTGGATCGGGCCTAATGCTCCTCCCAAGATAAACCCAAGAATTGCCTGGAGGAGGAATCCGAGTGCCATGGTGCGGCGGCGGCCAATACGGTCAGAGAGGAATCCACCGATGAATGCACCGGGAATATAGAAACAATTTATCAACGTTCCCCAGGCCATTGTGAGGGCCAAGGACGAGGATGGGTTGACTCGACCGACGATGGTGGATGAAAACAGGCCGAAAGGATAGGATATGTAGTTGTAACTGGTGCAGTCCATACGATTAGCTAACGCGATGAAATTCCACCGGTTTGAGGTGCTCACATGAACCACGAGCCACAAACACCCACCAACGGCCGCCAATACTTCTTGATCGCTATCCAATAGGGTAGTCTCTGCTTTTTCATGGAGCTCTTGCGATATGCGGAGCTGACAACCATCCGATAGCGGAACCAGAAAATCGAAAGAGGAGCGATGGCTCCCATTGCCAAGGAGACTCGCCACACAGCTTCATAATGTTGCACTCCTTGATGGAAACACAAGAGCAACAAGAGTGGCACCAGAGCACCGAAGGCAAATCCAAGAGACGCCGATAGATCAGCAATTATTGCGAAAATGAAGCCTCTTCGCTTACGAATTCCCGGAGCCTCATCTGTGGCTTCAGCAGCACCTGCTCCTGCAACGGGGTACTCCCTAATCACGTCGGATCAGCGAACTGCGTTGAATATCAGACAGCAAGGAATGGTCACTCACCCGCCCGCCCCAACACCTGCGATTCCTCGGGCTACTATTAGCATCCAAAACATGCCATCCTCGGTCAACCCACTGGCACCGGCACTCAGCGCAATTCCCAGAACCAAGATTGTGGTAGTTAGAACAGCGCCACTTTTGCGGCCTAGTTTATCGGCGATGTAACCAAACGAGAGCATGCCAATAATCATGCCGACCATGAATGCGTTGGATAGCCGAGCAGCTACAGCCGTGGTCAGCGACTCCGGATAAATGACTGCCATGATCAATTCAATATTCCCAATGATCGAAGCGTTGAAGCCATCTGAGCCAATAGCGAGGCCACTGAAGACCACCATCATGACCGTGGAGAGGCGTGAGTAGCCTCGACCGTTTTGGGGATCATCTGTCGCATATTGTTTAGTTGCATCTGGGGAAGGGGAGAGCGAGGTCCCCGTTTGAACGTCCTGTTCTTTTGACGCTGGACTCTTTTTACACGTTTCACGTGTCTTGACTACCGTAGGATCGCTCATTATGCGGGTACTGCGGACTGCAGCTAGCAGATCCGGACATGGCTCGCATCTTATAACACATCCCCGCAACGGGAAAGGCCTGATTCGCCCGAGATAGTTGCAGATAGTTGCAGCCGATGGGGCCAGTCAAATGGCACCGAGGCAACTGCCGACGTCGAAACTAATGCAACGGAGCTTGGGCTTTGGCACTAACGAAAGGCGGGGAAGCAAATGCGAAAGTAGGAAGGTCGAAACGAGATAAGAGAACCCCCACTCTTGAACCCAAGGGCCGACTTTAGGAAGGCGTTTCATTTTCCAAGCTAGGAGTTCTCCAATCTCCTTCTTTGATCCAACTTCTCGCATCATGTCGAAACAGCTACCCTTCAGCACCGTAGAGGTGAAGCCCCGTAATCGCTTCTCGGCTCGAAACCTTGCGTTGGTGATAGCCAGTGCTGGTCTGTTAGCCATAGGTTACAGTCTTTCTCCTCATTCATGGTCGCTCGGAGTCCAAAATCCCCACGCCCTGGATCAAAGTGTATGGAATGACGCGGACAACCCCGCCCGCGTCAGAGCCTTCCAACAATGCGCAGTCAACAATCTTCTCGAGACAGGACTTCCGTTCATGAAAGACGTCGCGCCCGTCTCAGTTCCAGACTTCGAAGAGCGACGGGATCGATTGGCGCAAGCACTGGTCGCTGAGGGAGCCGATGCATTTGTGGTGGAACCGGGATATACTTTCAAGTACTATGGCAACGTGAGCCAGCCAGAGTGGGAAGTGTGGGAGGTAAAACATCCCCCTCAAGAGCTTTATGGGCGAAATAAACTCACCGATATAGCCGGAAGAGCGTCCTTTTTTGATGGTGATACGTCCGTTCCACGACGAGGCCACGGGCAACGTCAAGGCCAACACCACCTTCCTCTGCCCATCCTTTGAGGCTGAACGTGCCCGTCTACTTGGAATGCCCTTTTCCGAGGAAATATCAATCGTTCCGTGGGAGGAGCACTGGAATCCGTACACCACTCTCTGGCAATCGGATGTGTTCTTGACCCTCCGTCGACCAGCACGCCTGATGGTGGACGAAGAAATGCGAGACTTCATTCAGCGCGGACTTGGAGCTGCGGGGTTCGATGTAGTCGGTCTACAGGGCGAGGTTGAGGAAGTTCGACAGATCAAAACTGCTCGGGAGGTTGAAATTCTGCGCGCGGTCAATACCGGAACCGTTGAGGCGGTGCGACAGATGAGAAAATGCCTCTACCCAGGATTGACGGAGAATGAAATAGCTGCTGCCCTCGACGATGCTCTTCGAGCCGCCGGGTTGGATCCCTTTTTCGACATCGTGCTTTTTGATGAGAATGCATCCAACCCGCATGGTGGAACTAACGGGTCTAAGGTTTTGGAAGCCGAGACCTTTGTCTTGATCGATGTCGGGTTCGTATTCCTGGCAATCATTATAAATTTTGCAATCTAACGCTCAAATAGTGCACACCTCTACGGATACTCGTCGGATATTTGCCGCACTTTCTTCCCTCCGTTCTTGCAGAAGCCTTCCGAAGACAATTTGCTTTCACGACACATGAGAGAGAAGCTGAAGGTAAGTCATTCTATTCCCTCTTTGTATCTAACTCACTAAATTCGGTAAAGGTTTGGGATATCGTTTTCGAGGCACAAACTCGCTCAATTGATCAAATGCGCGAGAATATGACCGCAGCTAGTGTTGACATTGCGGCACGCGACGTGATCAGCCATGCTGGATATGGAGAAGCCTTTACGCATCGTGTGGGGCATGGTATTGGAATCAAAGGTCCCGTTTTATCCAACCCTGTCATTCAAGTTGACTAAGCTGACAACATTTAAACAGCCCACGAAAGCCCGTATATGAACCAGGGGAATACAGCAAGCTTGTTAAAAACCGGTATGACTTTCACTTCGGAGCCCGGAATCTATCTAGTGGACAAATTCGGGGTGAGACATGAAGATGTGCTTCTCGTTCAGGGAGACGGAAAACCCCAGCTTCTCACAGGAAGCCGAGCCCAAGGCCCTTGGGAGCCATGAACTACTGCAGTACTGACTGGGGGGTGGAAATTGGAGACTCGTTCGAAAAGGGAGATGCAATGGACTATATACAAGCCTCGAGTTCTTGCAATGCCATAACGGCAATCGAATCTCTCACTCCAATCCCAACCGCAGTGCATCGTATAAGAAGTAGACTGTCGATAGATAGCTCGGAATATAACAAACGAGTAGGTGGCAAGAGGACGGGCTAGTCCTAGTCCCTCCCTGGCGTAGCACCTATACAGGTTCCGTCTGCGGTATGAGATTCTCCTAAAATCAGTATAATATCTACTGAATTCCTACTGCCTACTATGATAATATGGATGATACTGAATATATAGGTTGGTGTACGCGTAAAATACAGCCATTCATCAGCTACTTTATACGTGCCAAGGCTGCATTTGTGCATAGAAATGGGCTTTTAATAGGTTTTGATTGGCCCCCATTAATGGGCTGTGGGTTGGGTTTTGGGCCGGGAAACCCGGCCCATTTGTGGGCTATGCCGAGGTCTATACCTACCATGATATTCTCCCGCTCTTGAATTATGTATACATCTTCGGTTATATGCTTCATAAGGATGACAGTGCCAAGAAGCGAACCCCAAAACATTTTGATGAAACATGGAAGGATTCCAGTCTAGAAGGACACAAGAAGAATAGGTGACCCCATGCCAAGAGAAGGTCAGCGGTTGTGGCCGCCTAAACCACTTAGCTAGAAACAGGGGGGGTTAGGTAGGTTCCCCCTTTCACGTGCAGGTTCCCTCCCGCAGTTTACGAAGACGTACTAGGGCCAGGGTCCCTTGTAGGGGAATTTTGATGTCTGAATACCTGAATTAGCACTGCTCTATTGCAAATTTATTAATTACTGCAGTCGAAAAATGAAGCTTTTTGACGTCCATACAAATTCAGGCATCTCCATTATTTCTGGTGGTTCCAAGTCCAAAGAATGAAGCTTTTCTATTCATTTATGCTATCCAAATCCCCCTATTTCCTAACCCTACGTCCCCGCTGACTTCGCCGAGGTGTAGTGACTGGAGATCGAGCACGCTTCCGTCTTGCTGGCCTTGCTCTCGTTCGCTGTCGAATTAACAATCCCTATATTTTTAACTTTCAAACCGGCGAAAAACAATGGAGATGTCTGATTTGTATGCAGTCCAAAAGCTTCATTTTAGACTTGTAAACGCCAGCAGAATCACCTGGGCGGGCCCGGGGGTAATTTGATTACTAAGGCGGTTGTAATTGTAATTCAGTTATTTTAATTTTCCTGCCGTTCTAAATTACGGCATTCAGGCATTAAATTCTCCTAATTGAACCCTGGCCCCTATATGGAGTATGGAGAACGTCTTCATACGCAGTGTGCCCCGCGAGTTAGAGTTAAGTTGAGCGCGCAGATTCCATTCGATTCTTGATCGCCCGTGCTGAGGCCCTTCTTACCACAGTGCCTAGTATAATTCTCATTGACAATGTGTAATATGGATAAGATGGAGTCAAAATACACTCAACACATCAGAGGCTGGTAGAAATATATTCCTTAATAAGATATATGTATTTGTTGACATCTTGTAGGGGAGATCTCTACTGTTAATGACGAGAGGAAGCTTGTGAAATACGTCGATGGCCATATGACTGTAACTACAACATATTCATCTCTTTCTTTCCTTTGCTCCACTAAGATTTTATCCGTTACAATGAGAACCGAAGGCAATTGGCTTTGTCTCACATCCAGACGCTAGCGCGGCCATCTTAGCAGATACGGGGTATAGATCATCTCTTTCCCCTGTAGATCCCTGCTGCAGTGGCCACTATAATGGCAATTTTCCGAAGTTTGCTCCGTAAATGTGGGTCAAACATTGAGAATACTATATGCAGAGGATGTGTTCGCGTCCTCAGGATAGACTAAATTTACGACAACGCGAATAGTATTGCATCTTAAGGATTATTTGTGGAGAAGTTAATAAGGACATTGTTTGGTATATGTTCAAGTGAGTGCGGAATACTCCGTAGTTTCATCTTACTCCGAAATATCCATAGGTAGACATCACATGCCAGAGACATGTTAACTATTTAGTTAACTAACTAACTAGTTAAACCTATGAGGAACATGTCGTATATTGCAGTATCAGCTCACGGCCCCACTTAAGATACCACAAAGCCAGGTTTCATATAAAAATTTCCATCACCTCATTTGAGACAATTTCGACAATGTCTCGACAAAATGCAACAGCAATCTTGGCAGGACCCAGGCTTAAGAAGTGCCACTGCCTCCAGTAAACGGCAATCATTTATTCTGTCTGAGTGAACCATTTTTGCCAAGCATCTTCTCAGTCATTGCCGTAAACATGAAATTCAGCCTTGCTCTATTCTTCGCGGCTGTGGCAGTTGCAGACAGCCCAGCCAAGAGGGCCGGTACGATCTCTGTTGCTGGCTCGCCCCCAGGGTTCGCATCCGGAGTCACCGGAGGTGGAAAAGCGGCGCCAGTTTATCCCACCGATGTCAAGAATCTAATCGAGCTTCTGGGTTCTGATGATCCCCAGGTCATCGTTATCGACAAGACATTCAATTTCATCGGAACGGAAGGGACAACGAAGGGAACCATTTGCAAGTCATATGGCGCCTTTGAAGATGGTTGCCAGTCTACGATCGATATCGGAAAAGGGTGCGATGGTAAACCGTCCGAGCAGTATGAGTGGGATACTGCTGCAGTCGAAGGAATCCGTGTCCACTCAGACAAGACGATCATCGGAGTCGGAAACAAGGGTGTCCTCCTCGGCAAAGGCTTGAGAATCGTCGAAGCCTCCAACATCATTATCCAGAACATCATGATCACCAATCTTAACCCACAGCTCGTCTGGGGTGGTGATGCGATCACACTCTCTAACACTTCCAATGTCTGGGTTGACCATGTTACGGTTAGTCAAGCTCCCCCTGATAATGGCTTTATTAAATGCTAACTGTACCTAGACTCAATACGCTGGTCGTTGCCACTACGTCTTTGGTCAGGAAGCGAGCGCTCATGTTACTGTCTCCAACAGCTTCATCAATGGCGCAACCAATTTCTCTACTTCGTGTGACGGACAACAATACTGGGGATTGGAACTTGTCGGGGCTGACGACCAGATCACGTTTGCAAGTAAGTGTTTCGAACCACACTTCCCTGATCCTTATCTATACGAACCTAGGAAACACTAACATATGCCTGCTAGACAACTACGTATACCGCACATCGGGCCGCAGCCCTGCACTGAGCGGCAAGACTCTATTCCATGCCGTCAACAGCGTGTGGGAGGATAACACCGGCCACGCCCTCGAGGGCACCGATGATGGCCAAGGTCTCTTTGAAGGCTGTGTCTTCAACAATGTCAAACAAATTGTCGGGGATTTCGTCGGCCAACTCTTTAGCTCGCCGGATGCTACTGCAAACAAAGCATGCTCCGCTGCGCTGAAGAGGGACTGCGTGACGAATGTTCAAGTTGACAGTGGTCCTTTTACAAATGCGGATACCAAGTTCTTCTCTAACTTCGCCGGTCTCACCGTCGCAACTGCAAGTGCAGCTTCGGCGGCCCAGGCAAGCGTCCCGACCACTGCCGGAAACACGCTTAACAATGCCTAATCGCGAAGAAGAGGAAAGGATAGAAGATTGAGCCGAGCAAGAGGGAAAAAGGCTCGGGGGGGATGACCTGGCTGTTGTGTGGGATGAACAGGAGAAGCAGGAAGCAGGAAGCAGGATTCATATAGGAAAAAGTGACCTCTAAGGACAACCTTGGAAATACGGTGCGCTTAGTAATTCAGTATATACATCTCGACCATCTTGACTCTTCGCTAATAGGCTAAGACAATTTGTAGGTGGCGTGAAGGGGCCACATAAGTGACTTGGTATACACGAAGTGGATCATCCGAGTTAACAGGTTGAACTAATTATTAGGGTTTAGTGACTGTTGGCGAACTGGGGAAGATATGCAGGGAAGATGTGAAGAGAGTTTATGGGGAAAGTAGGCCGTAGCTGGGGTGGCAATCAATCATAGGTGCTTATGTCGGATTGGGTACGAGAATTCCATATGTCGATAATGAAGATATCCCGAGGTCTTCTAAATTGCTGACAAACACCGGCCGACGCCAAGACCTACATCGGAAAGGAGAGACAGCGGGGGCCTCCGCCATGGCCAAGACCAACTTTTTATCAAAGGTGGAAACTCTACATAGACTAGGAGGATCAAACCGTATATTCATACATATATATATATATATATATGCCGTCAGGTGAAGAATCTTGCTATGGCCCGGGTCACTGAGCTCCATCACCCCTGTCTTTCTCATGTCCACCTTAAACTTGACCATGCTCTAGAGACTGCGATTGATTTCTGCCCGAACAAACTAAGATTACCTTAGGCTCATCTCTGTCCTTAAGTGTGAGCTTAATATTAGACCTTACATCAAAAAGTGAAGCCGATCTTCCCTGAGCATGATGAAAATATTTGCTCCGTTGACCTTTCTGCCAACTGTGCATTGGCAAACACCCCAAAAAGTACCCGAGTCTTGCGTCGAATATGAAACATGGTACACGTTGAAAGAATTTTAGATTTTTCAATTTATTTCAATTTCAAGTTACAGGTTTGCGTGAACCAGCAAAAGTTAATGAACAAAATAAACCATTTTATACCTGTCATTTCAATGTTACTAGAGTTCTAGCTGCGAGGATTCCGATATTCCACTGCTGTTGAGATTCCCTTAGGTATACTGCGAGATCCCCTGTGGCTCTGTTCAGGGGTTGGGTGTTTATTTAGCAGTAATGTCGAAAAATGAGTAATTGAGGTTCTCATTTGACCACAAAAGCTGCAGTAATCGAGGATCTTTCTAGCATTTTCAACATTTCCCCAGATGTCAAACCATGAAAATATATCTGTGTTATGGATATTATTGATTTGGCTGAGATAGGAACTATACTAAGACTGTTTGTCCTAGGAATGCGTAATGTGAGTGAGTGATCACACTCCGTTTGTCCCAGGACTATAGTTGTAATAGATCATTTCCTCTCCTCCCTTTCCCGGAGTCAGTAATTCCGATAGTTCCAATACATTCGCATTGATCTCCCTTCCTTGTTTCTTCCGAGAACTATGGCGTAGCGAAGCAGTTACCCCGATTGTCCCACAGGGGATTTTGAGGAATCCCAAACTCAAACGCACAACACTATTTACAGGTTACCCTGACCGGCGCTGCCAGCAGGGTCAGTGCTGGCACCGGCGGCAGTGGGAAGAGTCTCGCCCTCCAAGTTCGACAGAACGTCAGAGGAGGTACCGGTCAGCGTGCCTCCGTTGGCGTTGGCAACACAGGCACGACCAATAGAGGAGGAGCAGGTGCTGGAGTCGCTGTCGGAGGAAAAGAGGGCACCCTCGAAGGAGGATTCCTCGAGAACCTCGTTCACGTTAGAGAAGTAGTTACCCTCGGCAAGAACGTAGCCACCAGAGCCGATCTCGAAGGCGTGGCTGGAGTTCTCGTCCCAGTAGTTGTTGACAGCGTGAAGGTAGGTGTTTCCTTGGACCTTAGGGGCACGGCCACTGGTCTTGTAAAGGTAGTTGCCCTTGAAGGTAACCTTGTCACTGGAGCCATCAAGGTACACGTTCCAGTAGTGGTGGCCGTCGCAGGTGGCAGAGTAGTCGGATTCACCGTTGATGTAGTTGTTGGTGATAGAGACACGGTTGTCAGCCTCAGTACCCAGGACATAGTGCTGGCGACCAATGCGAGCAGTCTGGATGATGAGTCAAGTCAGTCTATGCAACTTGCTGGGAAAGCCTGTGGGAACAACGTACGGTAATGTGGTCGAGCCAGACCTGGTCAGCTTCGTTGATGGTGATGGCATCACCACCCCAGACGTACTGAGGGTTGATGTCCGTGACAGCGATGTTCCTATGGTAAGGTGATTAGCGTGGATTCCAACCAAACTTTCGCACTTAGATATAGGGATTCAACATACTGGACGATGACGTTCTTGACACCGTTAACGATGCGCAGACCACGGCCCTTAATAATACCGGTGCTACCCTCGCCAATCAAGGACTTGTTCGAGCCAACGGTGATACCGAGCATACCGGCGTTGTTGCTTGGTGACGTATTAGCATCCAGGGGGTGATGATTATAGCCCAGGTGATGGGATACTCACTAGGTGACGGTAGTGGTAGCGGCATCAGGCTGGTAGTTGGTGCACCAGTCATCCTTGTTGATAGCAACCTGGCAGGCGGAGCCAGTACCCCAAGGGGTACAACCGGAGGTCGTGGTGCTACCCTCAGTATCCGTGAAGTCGAAACTAGTATTCCGCCATTGTCAGCGGTCATACATCCACGACAGGAGCTCTCTACTCACGTCTTGCTCAGAACAATCACGCGGGCCTCGTCATCACCGAGGTAAGAGACCAGCTCGTCGGTGGAGGTAGGGTAGACAGGGGTAGCCTCACCGCCACCAGTGGCGGAAGAAGCGAAACCCTCAGGAGTGCCGGAGACACCGACAGCGGCGACCTTGGAGGCAATAGCGGCAATGGCCGTAAGAACAAATGCGTACTTCATTTTCGAAGTTGATACAGGTAGTATGTAAATAGTGACGGTAAACAAAAAAGCAAACAAGATTAGGAAGCGCACAAAGGGAAGGTAAAGAGAGAATGGATAGAGAGGAATGGGTGGGAGAAGGACGCATGATGTTTACTTTATATACCTGCGATTTTAGGTTATGAGATGTGTTCCAAGGTTTCTGCCAATCAATACCTCCCCTAGGTCCTCTACTCGGATAATCCCCGGCTGAAATGAGAGTGGATGTGATGAGAGTAGTGGTTTCGGAAGTCAGTGTGAATGAGAGGATCCCGGTGGAGATGCCACCGCCGATCAGTCTCTAACTATCGTTGCTTTAGGAAGGGGATCGTCAGTAACGCCATCCCCGAAACACCGACACGGAGACAAACCCAAGGAAAAGAGTAGAGCCGCGGGGGCTTCATTTAATAGTGTTTCATCTAGATCGATGACAAGGCTATCCACGTTTTTTTTCTCTCAGCATATTAACTTTAAATAATTCGACTTTCTTTACGGAGTAATTTCTCCAGGAATCAGGACCTTCCCTGACAAAACATGCTAACCATGCTTACACGATCCCTTTTTCATAACTGGAAAACAGAAATAACATATTACGATATCTAAATAGATCAGTTGCCTCGGCGTATCCACACTTCGAACGGAATAATCTTCGAAGGGAATAATTAGACCGGGATTTAATGCAGTTCTACATTAAAAGGGGAATTGAAAAGGGATCTAATATATTTGTAATATAAAGAGCGGAACTATACAACAGCATTGAACGTATTCGTACTCGGCACTTCATACTGTAAAGTGAAAAACAAAAATGAGATTTGAGGTATTTCTACAGAATAGTTTAAACCCATATTCGTGAATTTATTAGAATGCCATTGAGCATGACCTAAGTCATATCGGGAAGGCAGCATGACGTGGCTTCTACTATATATATGCTGTTCACGAAAGTACGAAGGTGTGGTTAGCCCCTCTCGGCCAGACACCGAGCTTAGGTCTAGAGTAAACTATTATGGTAGTTATATGTATGGACTAACTATTGAATTGCGTGAAACCTGATGTCTCTATGGCAAGTTTAACGAAAGCAGATAACATTTGAATTTCGACACCCTAGGTATATAATAGGCAGTTTTATGAGCTTTCGGCACATTATGGCTCCCGGTTTGCGGATTTCCTATTCACCGAAAGTGGGGTACAAATAAGCTTTAGTGAATGAATTATCCGTTGGTATCCATTTTTATATAAATTCTTATTTATTACCTTCATTGGTAGTTGATGCCATTCTAATCACCCCTACATATCGAACTTGTTGAAGACATAAGTGAATTCCCTGGAATATTGTCAGCCCTTCTCCATAAAGTCATTTGTCTTCCAGTAACTGGCAAGACATTGTTCCGCTCGTTTCTTCGACCCCTTTGTCTCAGTCAAGGTCCTGTGAAATGGCAAGTTCGGAAAGACCGTGCGAGCGACTTGGTAGGTAGGAGCTAGCAAATAGAATATAGTATTCTGGTGTGTTCCGTGTACACCGTGTCCTACAGCCACCCCCTTCCGCTTTATATAATTGAACGAGATTAAGCCACTTTATTGCCCTCTAACTCGGATTAAAGACCCACCAGTTTACGGTCTATGACGGTCTACGACGGTTTAATGTAAATATTTTATAGATCTAACCGCAATGGCAATAACGTGGTGTCTAAACCATTCGAGAAAAAGCAAAATGTTATTGGAATTAGTATTCGATTCCAGCATTACCAATCGTACTGATGACACCATGATAGGCTTTGACGAGGCTTTAAGTGTGCCGTATACGAGGTTTTCAGCAATTGGATTGGTTATAGTATACCTCGGACAAGAACAGGATTGTTGACGATCAACCTATCGTGAACCCCTTTGCCCCGAGCAAGACATACACTTTAAATGAGAATTTCAACCGGCCGACTCACCGTCCTGAAGAGAAGGTGACATTCTACCTGGAGGACAAGATCCACCCCATTGTTAATCATGAGACAAAAGATGACTTGATTGATGAATCGTGGAGGTCACTTTGGCATTGGCAAGGTGGATATTCAAGTTAAACATTAGGTACTGTTTAGCCAAATTCGAATTTCTTTATAGGGGCGATGCTCATCCCCAACGTATTTGCCTAGTTAACGGGGCGTTGTAAGCTGCCATACCATGTAAATCATGGTGGATCTTTCATTAAGCTCCTCTATTCAATTTACAAGAGCTTGCAGATTCACCACCCAAGTGGGTCGCGATTATTTTGCTAATACAAATCTATGGGTGTACCGTAGTCATTGGTCATCGATATATCAAGGTAAAACATAAGCCCCACCTACCCACCCCGGCACTGCCCGGAACTTTCGGTTGGGAATATTTTGTGCAGTTGCCGAATAGCGGAAGATCAGTTGGTCGAAGTTTGGGAGTTATTCCGCTTATGTCGCAATTCTTCCGTAGTCATTCTCAGTGGCCATTTATCAATACCCTTGGTTAAACACTGCAGCGATACTCCTTGTTGATATAATGGCAATTAGCTGCCATTAGATCTCGCCCGATTTCTATAGTTTTATTTTGTGGGCGGTTGATATTCTATTGTCACATTACTTCACACAAGACTAAATACTAACAAGCTTTTCTGATCAACGACTAGACATTGTTTCTGGCGAGATACTCGGCGCTAAAAGGATACTTGGTGTACCCAATGCGAGTCATGGGTGTGTAGAAGGTTGGCCGGTGATACTTAGTCAAATCAAGACCGTGCTGGATGCGAAATGGGAGATCTGGGTTGGCGAGGAAGTGTCTCCCAAACACAACTGCGACATTGTTGTTTCGATATTCACTGTCAACTGCATTTTTTGCGGAATGCGCATCAAACCCACCAGCGACCAAAAACGGGCGATATCTAGTCCCAGATATCCCATGCATACTCGATACTCTCCGTCTTTTCAACATCCACGTTGCTGTTCACCCGAGATTCAATAACATGAAGATATCCGACCTTCAGACCCTTCAGCTCCTCAATACGGTGAGAGAATTGAGGGACTGGATCCGCCATTCTCATACCCTGGAAGCTGCTCCAGGGGCTGATTTTGTATCCGAGTTTATCCGCACCGATAGCGTCCGTAATATCTGTGGCAACTTCGATTCCAAATCGTGCCCGCTTATGAATGCTACCACCCCATCTCTTTTTCCAGCCCGAGACCTGTGCATCGCTCTACACTCCAGGTACATTGGGAACCCCGCCATTGGTAGGGGAGCTGCAATAAGCACAATATACCAGGCGTCCCTACTGTTGAACTACTTGCATGTTCGACAAGAGTTTCCTCGTGCTTTGGAACGCCAAAGACTGTCTATGGATTTCGGGGAAACGCCACATTGGCACCGTCCAGCAGAAGAAGATGCACACCCAGACATACCCAATAAACCTGCCTAGCCAGCTTTCCTCGAGGGTCCGAAGATCGTGCTCTCGACGAGCTCTCCGTGCTAACTGACGAACCGTCTTGACAAAAAGAGACTCGCCCATACAGCCAAGGAAGGTCAAAAGAAACCAATAAATGTTCAAATGCCAATCAGGGGTATTGCGCTGCCAGTCTATCAAAGCGTGAGCGGCGCCCGAAAGCCCAAATGCAACGAGGGCAATGGTTGCCTTATGGGGGAAAGACCGAGGTGACTGCCTAAGTATCCGAAGGCTGATGTATTCTCCAATGCTCCTGTAAGGCTTCATGGGAAGTGTGTGCCAGAATCTTGACCAGAAATTTCCCAGCCCAACTGCCTGATAGAGGTCTCCAAAAAGTGGCGGCCAGTCCTCTGGATCATCCAGGCCGATCATAACAAAAAATGCGCCCATCGGGGCATTTGTCCCATCGAGGTACACAAACGTCGTCCAGAAGGATGAGAAGGTGACGAACGTCACATTCAAGCACTCTCGCGCTGTGAACTTATCCAAGGGTCGCTAGAGAGATTGCTGAGATGGAGCAACATCATCGGGTAGGATGTCAATGATAACCTCGTCAAATAGCGCAGGGGAGATGTGTGCTTGGACAATGTAGTATATGAGAAGCTTGGAGAGTTGTAAGACAAATAATACCCCGCGTGACTGCTTCTTCGGCCGCTCCTGCGAGGTCTGGTCGGTTGGGTGTGTACGTATCAAACGCGGATTTAGCCAGATTCGGCGGAAGTAACCGAAGTCGAGGTAGGTGTTGAAGCCAAGTGTCATTGACCACGGAACGAACGGGTAAGGTGGTGGGGCCTTCTTGAGGTGTAGAGTCGATATGGTATGCAGGACATATCCTGTTAATGCTTGACCCCAGACGAGTGAGACGCCGGGGGCAAATGGCACATGGAGCACCGACGACAAGGAGAGGAAGGCGGGTATTAGAATCAACGGCAGCATTGCCGGTCGTTGTCTTTGTTTTGGTGCGTGCAAAGATATAGCGAATGCAAATCCAGAAAGACAAAGGTAGAGCACTGGTGGCAAGGCTTGGATTGCTTGTTCCAACGCCACCATCCTTTTCATGCCTCGGTACGTTCTGTGCGGCAGAATGGTGCATAGTCGGGTGCGACGCACCTAATATAATTCGCGCACCCTTCTTCGGTGTGGCCCCCTATCTCTATCGAAAATTTCCAGGGGTGTTAGTTTGGACATGGGGGCCATCCCCCGGCGGGAAACGATTGCGTGTGGAGCCGCGCTCAGGTGCCCAGGTGCCGAGGTGGGCTCTGTGGAGAGGGCGTCTAGCCCCAAATCGGAAATATATACAACGGCCCCCAAGACACATCACATATACGCGCAGATAGAGCTCCAGACTATTTAAGTATCCTTACGTAAATACCATAGCTAGAGATATTAGAGATACTCTAAATCAAGCTGGTTCCACGCGTCCGGAGCATACTCCATATGTCTGCTAGAAAATATAGCTTCACCAATTTACAATACATTGTATAGAGCGGTCAAAAAGGCGGACTGGATAGAACCAGGCATCATTCAGACATAAACTAGGCCAAAAAGTCCACTGGGACATTGGCGCCCTTTCACAAAGCCCCTGATCTGTCTCTTCATCTTTGACAGCTAGAGTATCAATAAATTACCATGGTATAGAGCGGTGTAAAAAGCGGTGCTAAATAAGGCACTCAGGCACCAACTCCCACCTACAAAAGGGGATTTGAACCCTGACCACTATAAGTCTGGATAGTATGGCAGAAATAGCTTCATATTCATGGGGCTAGATACTGAGGCACCCGCGGGCCTCCGTAATGGTACCAGTCCTTTCACGGAAACATATCAACAATTCGAAATGGACATTGACAGCTCCTTGGGACACAAGATGATAACAACCAAGACATATAATTGGAACTTAAGTACATGAGTAGACCTCCGCAGAGCCCATAAAGCCCAAAGCCCAGCCCAACCCAACCCGCAAATGGGTTGGGTTTTGAGCCCGGTCCTTAGGTCCATCGATGGGCTATGGGCTTATACCTCGAGCCCACTGTGGGTTAATGGGGGCCCTGATGGGCCCCAAACAATACAAACATGCCGAGAATTTTGGATGCCAAGATAAGTTGAACCCCCCTTTTTGGATTAATTAAATTACCTCTGTTTTACGTCCGTTTCTTACCCTGATCTCTAAGGTAATATTTTATTAAATTTAATAATTTAGAATCAGTTACTGGCATTCTCTCTATGTCACTAAAAAGACACGAGAAAACGCGTTGATTAAGAAATTTTCAAAATTATAGAGGTTCACTAGAAAGTGGTGGTGCTTCCCGATGAAACCCAGATATATATCCAACATCAAAACATCAACATTCACCTTTTCGGTTATATCTCGACCCCCACCGATCGGATTTTGTTCAAAATTAACATGGGTACTCATAGTATTCCCTTTATTCGAAATTTCAAATTTGAACTTCATGCGATTGGTGGAAGGTCGTAATACAGCGATTACAGAGTCCGCTTTGTCAGCGCCTGCATGGGT